>CAKNWW010187643.1:0-10703 GCA_932074435.1 Andricus kollari
ATTTAGCATAATTTTAAGAATTAGGATTAATTCGTGGGGTATTTTTGTTTGTTAATCATGAACTTGCCTCATCACTTTTCTCAACGAGGGACAACGAGGGGTGTCCGAATTCTGTAGGGCCTTCAAAAAACTGGGATTTGCTCGCTTTCGCTATCAAAATTAAGAATCGAGATTCTTATTTGAATCTGGTTCCCGCCTTTCCGTTTGCTCTCTCCAATAGTCCCTGAACCCGGCTGGAAACCTTGGATGCCTCCAGAGCTAAGGATGACCCCGGATCACTTTCCCTAGGCTTTAGGAATGAGCTTAGTCGCCTTGGAGCGATACCTTGGTCTGCACCAGTAATTCTTATGAAGGAGGATGCCCCCACATCCCCTAACACGGGCCCTCCGCGCTACGACACTTGACCGAGATTTCAGCCTACTTCAATACTCCCGCGATGAGGATGCGAAGCAGGTCTGTATTGTCCTAGATTTGTTGTGGTGTGTTTTGACAATGCGGACACTCGCTCCAGAGTGAGGGGCGACCTTTTTCATTTACCGGAAATGTTTCAGATCTACTCTGTACATATTTTGATTTAGTTACAGATCATAAGTTGAGCAGCTTCTGCATATTCTACTAGCAGGGCACAGCGACATAGAGACGAACGAGCTACATTCTAACTGACCAATTTTACGGCCGCGCCGAGCAAGCAGCCAATCAGCGCCGCGAAATGGAAACTCGCCCCAAAGGAGACGAGAGGACTCGCTCGACGACCGGCAAGCCAAGTCCTCTTTCGTTCGGCAGCCACGAGCCGAGAGACAGTCGCGACATACTACCTTTCTTTTGAATTGTTTATCGCTCAGTACCGAATTAATGTTCAATTAAGCAGAATCTGAAGATAAGGAACTCCTCGAGTCACCAATGTGTACGGTTTTATTCACTCTAATGTTTGATTATATTATCGCATGTGGAAAAATCGGTAATAATGAATAACACCTCTATGTCTGCTCTCGCTATCCATTTTCTTTTAATGATCAATATTCAGTAGTATTTTCGCTATATTTTCGCTTGTTATAGCTTTAGTTTATGACGCCACACAGTGGACCTTTTGTGAAATTATATCTTAAAATCGTAGAACTTTTGATCGGAATGACCTAGAGGGATATATATTTTTTTTAATTAAAGAAAAAACCTTTTCGAATATAGAAAAAATATATAGAAAGTAAACAAAAATTGTGACCTTGAAAATCTGTGTTGAATATGGAATTTTTGGAGAAAAAAAGAATCGTTTATTGAATACAAAAAACGCGTAGATTTCACATTTTATGTGCTATACATGATTTTATATAGATTTTTGCATACCCAATCAGAATCTAACATGTAAATCGTTGTAAGAAAAAATCCAAGATGGTGGAGCCAATATGGCATACTAAAATTATAAAACGAAACCGATTTGACTAAAATTTGCTACAAGGGGGCTTTTCGGGTCGCTGATTTCAAATTCGGGGTCAAAATTAAAAAATTAAAAATGGAGGGTCCAATATGGCGTACCAAAATTAGAGAAAAAAATTTATTTGACTTAAAATAGCCTATCGGAGGGGTATTTAAAATCAGCGACCCGAAAAAACCCCGAGTAGTATTCATTCGGCAAATCGGGTTGCTTTCACAATGCTGGTCCGCCATATTGGATCCGCCTTCTTAAATTTTGACCCTGGATTTAAAATGAACGACCCGAAAAACCATCTTCTACACAGATTTTCAAGGTCACAATTTTTTTTTGACTTTATCTATATTTTTTCTATATTGTGAAAGGTTTTTATTTAATTAAAAAAATATATATCCCTCTAGGTCATTCCGATCCAAAGTTCTACGATTTTGAGACAGAATTTCAAAGTGTGAAAACAACCCTGAACTACGTACAGATGATTCAGAACTCTAAATTAATTATTTAACACTTGGAAATTTACCCCTTTTATAATTTCCCCCAAAAACTACCCTTCCACGTAACTTTATGTAGCGGAACTTACATATGCTTATAAAATGCATCGAAAACAATAATATTCATAAAACACAGTTGGCGGGAATTTTTCGCTCTTTTTTTTCTGTGCGATGACATATAATACGTGTCCCAAAAAACTACCCCTAATTCATATATACCTACTCATCGTGAGCAAAAATGTGCTAGAAGTGTAAAAACAACCTTGAACAACGTAAAGATGATTCAGAACTCTAAATTAATTATTTAACACTTGAAAATGTACCCCTTTTATGATTTCTCGCAAAAACTACCCTTCCACGTAAATTTATGCAGCGGAACGTGGACATACTTATAAAACGCATCGAAAACAATAATATTCATAAAACACAGTTGGCGGGAATTTTTCGCTCTTTTTTTCTGTCCGATGACATATAATACGTGTCCCAAAAAACTACCCCTGAGTCATACATACCTACTTCTCGTGACCAAAAATGTCCTAAAAGTGTAAAAACAACCTTGAACTACGTAAAGATGATTCAGAACTATAAATTAATGATTTAACACTTGAAATGTTACCCCTGCTATAATTTCTCCCAAAAACTACCCTTCCACGTAAATTTACAAAAGGCATAAAGAATAATAATATTCGGAAAAAAATGTTAGGGAAGACTTTTTCCCTTTTTTGCTCTACGGTGACCAATTTCAAACAATATAAAGATTATTCAGATCCTTAAATTGACTAATTTCTTGTTGGAAATGCATGTCTTCTATAATTTACCCCGTGAATGTTAATTAACGTACAAGTTGAATTGAATTAAGTTAAAAAATAACTGTACAATCTACTGAAGCTTAACTGTCTTAGATAGTACTTTTTGTTGGAACTGTAGTCCATTTCGGGCCTTCTGTAACTAGAGGCGCTACCGTCCGGGCTCCACTTTTCCAAGTGGCTTACGTGATGCACTGACCTACTAAAACAATCTCATATAAAGAAAAGAATGTTTTAAAACCGTTTATGTCTAAATGTCATGACGCTCAATATCGTTCCGAGTTAATATTCATTTTATAGTAAATATATGGACTATATTTACGATTACACCTACAGTGTTTCATTTTGTTATTCCGACGGTAACCTTTTAGTTTTATCACTTTTCATTATATATATGTATATATATTATACATGATTACAGGTACAAAAATCTTACATACTATATTTAGATGCAAATATTTATTCAAATGATAAAACAAGTTTAGGTATTTGTTTAGCTGATCAAATTATTTCAGCATTATTTTTATCTAAACATGATACATCACATATTAATAATGCATTTAATCGAAACATTCATATCATACATGATGTAAATTATGGATTAAAGTACCGCATTTTTTTGCTAGTCGAATTCGAAGGACAGATTATTTTGCTACGCAATTAATAGATTCCCGATTTTTGTATTAATGAAATTGAAGTACTAAGTTTTTTTTCCCTATTCGAGTTTAAAGTTCAAAAACTATTCTGCCACACGAATAATAGATTACAGATTTTTTCCTCCTCGAAACTAAGGTATCGGATTTTTATGCTGCTCCAAATCCAATTACTGAGCTGTTTGCTACTCTAATTCGAAGTTCTAGATTATTCTGCTACTCGAATTATAGATTCTCGATTTTTCTGCGCCTTAAAATTAAAGTATTGAATTGTTTGCTACTCTAGTTTCCAAGTTCTAGATTATTCTGCTACCCGATTATTAGATTCCCCATTTTTTTGATCCTCGAAATTAAACCACTGGATTTCTTTGCTGCTCGAATTTAAAGTAATAGATTATTCTGCTACCCGAACAATACATTCACGAATTTTTTGCTCCTCGGAAATAAAGTGTAGGATTTTTCTTCTACTTGATTTCTGAGTTCTAGATTATCGTGCTACCCGATTATTAGATTCCCGATTTTGTTGCTCCTCGAAATTAAAGTACTGGATTTTTTTCGTACTCGAATATGAATTTATAGATTATGCTGCCACATGAATAAAAGAAGCCCGACTTTTTGGCTCCTTGAAATTGACGTACTGGATTTTTTTGCTATTTGAATTCGAAGTTCTAGATTATTCTGCTACAAGAATAATGGGTGGCTAAATTGTTTGTTCCTAAAAAATAAATAATTCGATGTGTTTGCTAGTCGAATAATGGATTCCCGACTTTGTTGCTTCTCAAAATTAAAGCACCGAATTTTTTGCTACTTGAATTTGAATTTATAGATTATTCTCCGACATGAATTCATAATTTCAAATTCGAGTACCAAAAAATCCGAGGATACTTTATTTTCGAGTAGCAAAAACTGTAATATATTATTCGTGTAGCCGAATAATCTAGAACTTCTAATTAGAGTAGCAACAAAATCCGGTACTTCAATTTGAAGGAGCAAAATAATCTGGTATTACAGTTTTAAGCAAAAAAAAATCTGAAATCTATTATTTGAACATCATGAAGACCCGACACTTTATTTTCGAGGAGCAAAAGAATCAGTGATCTATTATTCGTGTAGCAGAATAATCTAGAATTTGAAATGCGAGCAGCAAAAAAATCCGGTACTTTATTTTACGAGGAGCAAACAAATTGAGAATCTATTATTCGTATAGTAGATTAATCTAGAACTTCGAATTCAAGTAGCAAAAAAATTCAGTATTACAATTTTGAAAGAAAATAAATAGGGCATCTTTTATTCGAGTAGCAGAATATTGTAGAACCTCGAATTCGAGTAGCAAACAGCCTAGTTTTTTTGTTTCGAGTAGCAAATATCCAATACTTAATTTTCGAATAGCAAAAAAATGGAATCTATTATTCGTGTAGAAGAATAATCTAGAACTTCGAATTAGAGTAGCAAACAATTCAGTACTTTAATTTTGAGTAGAATAAAAGTCCGATACCATAGTTTCGAGGAGCATCAAAACTGTAATCTATTATTCGTGTAGCAGAATAATTTTCGAACTTTGAATTCGAAGAGAAAAAAAAATCTAATAGTTCACATTCGCCATCTGCGTGAAAGTAAGGCCCTGTGTTTCCAGACCATTCTGCCGTTTAAACTCCCTGTCAGCTGCACTTCTACGGCTTCGACAAGATTGTCTTCACCGTTATCTTTAGTTCGTTTTGCCTCTGGTGGATTGCCCCCTAAGGAGCCTTCCACTTTTCGCGAGGGTTAGAGGAGGATCCCGAAACGGGCCCCTCATGTGTTTTGGTTTGTTTGATTTTTTGAGAGTTCATTCAAATCCCACGAGAAGCTAGGAAAATAAGAAAAAAACCCACAGAGCCTACAGGGGCTGCTTGAACACCCCAGCAGGCCGGGGTGTTCAAGGATTTGTTGACCTTGGTGCCATTCAGCTCTTGACACGGTGATCACATCGTAGCTTAAGAGCATGAGAACTCGTGCCTTCGATATTCCAGGAGGCTTTGCCATTAACTCCTTGAAGGATCGCTCTTCAGTTTAGGTTCCACCGACTGCAGTCCGTCAGTTCCCCAGAGTAGCCACACCTCGCAGTGCAGCCCCTCAGGTTCACCTATTCCAGATCTACAGTCTAATGAGACCCGTAAGCCCTGCCACCATTTTAGAGTTCCGAATTATCTTAAGTAGTTCAAGGTTATTTTTACACTTTTAGAATATATTTAGTTACGAGGGTTAAGTATGTATGACTTAGAGGTAGTTTTTTAGGACACGTATTATATGTCCTCAGAGAGCAAAAAAGAACAAAAAATTCCCGCCAACTGTGTTTTATGAATATTATTGTTTTTGATGCGTTTTATAAGTATATTTAAGTTCCGCTACATAAATTTACGTAAAAGGATCGTTTTTGGGAGAAATTGAAATTTTCAAGTGTTGAGTAATTAATTTAGAGTTTTGAATTATCTTTCGAAGTTCAAGGTTCACGCCTCCTCAGAACCAAGTTTCACTTAAAAGAGCAGGCTAATGTTTTTACCCTAAAAATTATGTTTTGGAGATTTATTGTTGAAAGGACAAATAATAAGTAAATTTTTATGTGATAAAAACTTTTAATTTTGCATCCAAAAATAGTTCCCGCTTGATTAATATTGATTGACTTTCCCCTCCCTTTTAGATTTTGAAAAATGTGTAAAAGACATCAGTTTTGTTTAAATTCTACGTTTTTGGTTCATTTTACGTGAAACATCTAAATGGCAAAAAACAAAGTTCATAAATTTGTGAAAAACTTAAAAAAACGGAGAATGTTCTAGCATAAATAGTTCTAAAGTTATAACGTCTAAAAGAGATTTTTCCGTCAAAAAAACGTTAAGTCTTTTCCTTTTTGAATAATATGTTTCCCCTATACATCCTACATGAAAGTTGTATAAAAATGGATTAAAGAAAATCAAATTGTCTTTAAAACTAAAAAAAAAATTGATTTTAGCTCCGACAGAACACCAGATACAGTCTCTTATAGCATGCTACTTTTTGTGGAACTTTATTACAGAACGCATTTTTTAGTTGAAACTTATTTTGTATAAATTGTATCACTAATTTTCACTATTTTCTTTAATGCTTGTGCTTGGAACAGAAAATTATCAGAAGTCAAGGTTTAAAAATCATCATTTAAAAAAAATCGATAGATCCTTTTTTGTTACTTTATACATTTCTATTGTATTAATACAATAAATGAGTTTTTGCATGGCATTAGCGAATAAGAAATTTATTGTGTTGTTGCGCTGAAACAAAAAAGTTACAATAATTCGATTATTCAACTTCCCTCCAACTGTGTTTTATGAATATTATTGTTTTTGATAAGTTTTATAAGTATATGTAAGCTCTGCTACATACATTTACGTAAAAGGGTAGTTTTCAGGGGAAATTAGAGAAGGGGTGAATTGTGAAGTGTTAAATAATTAATTTAGTGTTCTCAATCATCTTTGCGTAGTTCAAGGTTGTTTTTACACTTTTAAAATATTTTTGATCACGAGGGATAGGTATGTATGACTTAGAAGTAGTTTTTTGGAACACGTATTATATGTTTTCGGAGAGCAAAAAAAATAAGAAAAATGTACCCTAATTGTTTATTTCACTATAATAATTTTTAGTCAGTTTTTATAGGTGGCGACGCTGAGTGGACGTCGTGCTAGTGCCGCCACGGTTATCTCGGAAGTTTGATGAGCAAAAAAAATTTTGTTAGCATAAAAGTTGCAAAAAAAAATCAAAATATATGGCGGTTTCTATTTTTCATTTTGCCTTGGTGGCGGTGCTGTATGGACGGACATCTTCGCTCTCGATATTTATTCCACAATGCGAACTTTTCTACATTAAGTTCAACTTTATTATATCAAATGTATATTATATTAAAATCTGTACCTCGTTCTGGGACTGCTTATTCAAATATTGCAGAATAATGTAAAAATTGTATTTTTGATAATGACTTCACTATTTGTTTCTTATTTTGCACTAATTTTTATTCTCAGCTACCCTGAAAAATGTATTAATTCAATAAATTTATATTATTACCATTCATAATATGGATTAATATTGAAACAGATGAATTTTCATTAACGTGTTTTTATAATTTAAAAATGTGCGCATCCTGTAAAAAACAATTTTGTTGATTAACGTTTTATTGCACCCTGTGTTGTTTTTCCAAATATTTTTATTTCTATTTTAATGTTATTTTTTACGATTAAAACAAAAACTACGCATTCAATCAACAAATGAATCATAACAAGTTTGTAGATAGTTTTTGCGTGAACAACTTTTGTCAATTAATTTTTTTTCGACCCTTGGGTCGTTTTTCAACAAAAAATTTATTTTTTATTTTTAATGTTATTTTTCCCGATTAAAACAAAACCTACGGGTCTGAAAAAAATGATTATTAACGAATTTCTAGCTTTTTTATGAACAACTTTTGTCTATTAATTTTTTATGTAGCTTGTATCGTTTGTCCAAAATTTATCTTTTTTATTTGTTATGTTGTTTTTCACGAATAAAACAAAAACTACCCACCCTATAAAAAAGTCATTCATAAAAAATTTTTAGATCTTTGTTTGGTGCATGATTTTCGATGCTCATATTTTTTCGTGTCTTGCATAGTTTGATCGCAAAATGGAATTTTGGATTTTTCATCATTTTTTTTGGTGGGTAAAACCAGGCCCGTTTACCAATAAATTTCAATTTGCGATCTCGTTCGTTTTTTGGCTTAAAAACTTAATTTTCGTTTGTTTTTTGGAATTTTGCAAATGATATAACCAATGGTGGATTTACGTATTTGCCGGCCCTAGGCTAACAGAAATTTGCCGGCCTAGACTGCAGCCTATGTAGCCTATATGGGTGATTCGCTACTGGCTACAACTCTGATAATTTTCATTTTATCGAAAAAAGTCGTAAGGATAAATTATTCGACTTTCCAATTACTGAAAATAGCCGTAGATAAAATTTGTTAATCTGGACAAAAAATTTTGAAAATGTTCCAACTCTTTGAATTTTTATCCAAAATAACTGGCTAACGAACTTGGCCTTCAGCTTCCGTCACTAAACTCCTGCAAGTCTTCTTTTATATTTTTAACGTATCGCGCGGCTTTTGGCGTAATATTGAAAATTTTTATTTTTGCAGATCAATTCCAATAAACAAATAAAAAAAAGGTTGAGTTCTGTCGAAAAATGGTTCAAAGAAATTTTATAGACATTTTTAAAGGCCAAAATCACTACAAAGACTTTTCCCCGTATTTCGCGTCGTGTGGATGAAAGTTTTAAATGGTGATTTCTTTAATAGTATTTTCCATGAATGAAACCAAAATGACTAGTCCTATTCAAAAATGGTTCAATCAATCTTTGCATGATTTTTTAAAAGCTTCAATTCCTCTATGGAACTCTTCTCCGTATGTCACGCTATTTGGCTCAAAATTTAAATATTTAATTTTTTTCATAGTATTTTCGATATATATAACCAAAACGACAATTGCTATCACAAACCGAATTAATTAAATTTTTTAAAAAATGTCAAAAGCAGAAATTCATTTCTGGATATTTTTTCCATATCTCACGTCGTTTGGTTCAACATTTGAAGTTTCGATTTTCTTGATAACATTTTCGGTAAATAAAACCAAAATGACAAGTTCTATCAAAAAATGGTTGAAATAAATTTTATAGGACTTTTTAAAAGCTATTATTCCTTTCTAGACTTTTGCCCGTATTTCGCGTTTTTCGGCTCAAAATTTGATTTTGTGATTTTTTTATGGGATTTTCGATAAATAAAACCAAAATATCAAGTCCTATCAAAAAATAGTTAAGGGAAAAATTATAGGTATTTTCAAAATTTACAACTCTTTTATTAAACTTGCTTTACTTATCTGTCGTCGTTTGGCTTACAATTAGAATTTTCGACATATTAATTTTCAATCCATAAAAACAAAAAGACTGATCATATTAAAAAACGGTTAAGCGAAAAATTGTAGTTATTTCGAAAAGCTTCAATCCTTTTTTAAAACTTTTTTTACGTATCTGTCGTCAAGGGATGCTGGTTAACGAGGCGTCATTTTTTCGAAAGTCACCGTGTTTTACGGTCGGGCAAGCGGACGGACAGACATACATACAGATTACAGACAGATAGGCAGAGAGACAGGCAGACGCGATCGCCAAAACTTGATTATCGGATTCAGGGGTCTCAAAAGGTGGAAATCCATGGAAAAACTAAGGTCCGAAATTTTGAACGATTCTAGTACTTTCTCAATCGCAAATGATGAGAATGTAAAAAGCAAGCTGATTTTGACCATTTTGGTATAGAAGTTTCCATTTTTTTTAAAGAAACAAGGATGGATGCACGAGTATTTGCAACTTCGTCATCCATAAAGTAAGCATTGTTGAAGCTCAGCAAATTCGAAAAGCTCTTGTGATCGAAGCTAGTAGGAAAATACACTCGATAAAGTGGTACATAGTTACATACCGCGCGCGATAGTTCTAAGCGGTACGGCAGTGTTGTTAGTGTTGGCGTTGTCAGTATCGGCGTTGTTGTCGTTTCTCTCGCCCCCTTCCCGACCAACCAAGCGTGCACAACGCATAACGTCAACAACAATAGATTATGCTCTAACATAGAATCGAAGCACATGCACTCACACTCGCTGGAGTTGCGTTACACTACGGGCTTGGGTCAACATAACCTCACCCCATCCCGCTTCAACGATCGAGTCCAATGAGATTCCATTGTCTCGAGTAATTAATATTGATTACAATACGTTATACCTGGTTTCGCGTTGCCACTCCTAACCGCGCTTATGGCTTGCCTAGGTTCTTACCCTGCCTAGAATACGAGTATGAGGATCTCCTAATCGCGTTGTTTTGTTACCGCGGCTCCTGTGGTTTCGGATATCATTCACGGTGCAGTGTATTTTGTTTTCTACGAAAGTTTAGTTGAATATGACAATAAATTATTTATATGTTCGGGTCAAATTTTATGAATTTCTATAAAGCTATTGCTCTATAAATTGGACTACGATCAGCGAGAAAATTTGAGCCCTACCGGACCGAATGAACAGAACGGATACGCTACAGCGTATCCTTAAAGTATCCGCATCGTATCCTCTCCGTATCGTGGAAGAAAAACTCATTAAAAAAGGAAGATGAACATTTAACTTGTTGAAATTCGGAATCTACGTGAAATTTTGCGTTAGAAGGTCACGAAGTAATTGCAATGGCTTTTCTTGCAAGGATAACAACTTTAAAAAAATATAATACTTATCGACAACGTGGGCTGAAGGCGAGTTCAAGCGCATCCATA
>CAKNWW010187660.1:0-19666 GCA_932074435.1 Andricus kollari
TTTCTAACAATACTTTCAAGATCTGTTGGGTATTTGTTCATACGGTATATAATTGTTAACACGATATCCACAAGATATCCAAATCAGAAATTTGTAACAATTTCATATAATAAAATTGAGGTCAAATCGGCGGTGGTTTCAGAATCGATCGACCAGCGTGGTGAGAAAAATGCAGCGATTTTCTTCCTTGTGCGCTGATGATGCTTTCGGGTTTTCCCTGGGAGTAAACAAAAGCTCTATGGTGGGGGAAGACATCAAGAGGAGGAAAAGGCCGAAAGGCGTGGGCGTGAGGGAAACGACAACGAGAATTTGGTGGAGGAGGATTCTGCTTGAGGAGCTTTTACGCATAGGCTTAGAAGAACACGTGTCGAGCCCACGCGTTGAAGGCTAAAGACCGGAAATTTTTATCACGTACAACACGATTTTTTTGCAAAAATAAACATTAAATTCTTAAGTTTGGCATTAGTTCTTTCTTACATATTCCTGGGGTTTCCTCGAGCTTGTAGAATTTCTATTCATTTTTATATACAGCTTTGTCGACAGTTTTAAGAGCTTTAAAGTTTAAAAGTTTTTAAGCTTAGAAGCATTAAATTTTGGAATCTTTAGAGTTCAGGGAATTCTAGTTTGATAGCTTTCAAGTTGACGCGAAATCAAGTTAGGAAGTTTGAAAACTGTCAAGTTCAAGAAAATCAAAATTGGAAGACTGATATTGAGTTGCAAAGCTTTTAGGTTTTAAAGAATTCAAATATGAAAGCTTTCAAGTTAAGACTAAATATCTTTTTTAAACTTTAAAGATAAAGGGAAATCAAGTTTGGAAAACTACAAATTTAGGGGATTTAAGTTTTGAAGCTTTCAAGTTCAGAATAATTTAAGTTTGGCAGCTTTCAATAATAAGAGAATTCTATTTTGTAAGCTTTCTTGTTCAGGCTAAAATAAGTTTTTAAGCCTTTCAAGTTCTGGATAGTTCACGCTTTAAAGTCTTCAAAGTTCTCTATTTCAGAGAATTCAGGTTTGAAAGCTTTCAAGTACAGAGAAATCAATATTGGAAGCTTGAAATCTTGAAAACTTTTAAAACAAGAAGAAATAAAGTTGGTACACTTACAGATTTAGGGAATTTAAGTTTGAACCTTTCAAGTTCAGGATAATTCAAGTTTAGCAGCTTCAAATAACAGGAGAATTCTATTTGGGAAGCTTCTAATTTAAGCCTTAATCAAGTTTGGAAGATTTGAAGTTCTGGATAGTTCATGCTTTAAGCTTTCAACACTCTCTATTTCAGAGAATTCAGGGATCAAAGCTCTTAAGTTCAAGGAAGTTCATATGGGCAGCTTGATCTTGAGTAGAGGAACTTCCAGGTTGAAAAAAATTGCAAGCTTTCAAGATAAGAAGAATTTATGTTTGGAAGTTTTCAAGTTGAGGCACAATAAATTTGTTTAGTTTTCAAGTTCTGTGGAATTCATGTTATGAATCTTTCAAGCTCTCAAGTTCAGGAAATTGATGTTTGTGAAATTTTAAGTTCAGGGAAACGAATATTTCTATCTTGAGCTGGAATTAAAAAGCTTTCTGTTTTCGAAGAATTTAAATTTGAGAGCTTTCAAGTTGAGGCGCAATACATTTCTTTAGTTCTCTGTGGAATTCATGTTATGAATCTTTCAAGCTCTCAAGTTCAGGAAATTAAAGTTTATAAAATTTTGAGTTCAGGGAAATCAATATTTCAATCTTGACCTTGAATTAAAGAGCTTTCAGTTTTAGAAGAATTTTAAATTGAGCGCTTTCAAGTTGAGGCGCAATACATTTCTTTAGTCTTCAAGTTCTGTGGAATTCTTGTTATGAATCTTTCAATCTCTCAAGTTCAGTGAAAGAGCTTTCAGTTTCCAAAAAATTAAAAATTGAAAGCTTTTAAGTTGGGACGCAAAAATTTTTTTTGAGTTTCAAAGTTCTGTGGAATTCATGTTATGAACCGTTCAAGCTTAAAGTTTAAAATCTTTAAGGTTGAAGTTAAATCAACTTGGGACATTTTTAAATTCTGAATTTCAGGCTTTAACGTTTTCAGGATCTCATGTTCAGAAAATTTAAGTTTGGAAGATTTCAACTTACAAAAAAAAAACAAGTATGGAAGCTTTCATGTTCAGTATATTCAATATTTGAAGCTTTCAAGTTAGGGAAGAATCATGATGAAAATTTTTCAGGTTCTGTTTTGAAGCTGTCAAGCGCTCAATTTCAGGAAATTCTAATTTGTAAGCTCTAAAGTTTAGGGAAATCAATGTCACAGTCTTGATCTTGAGCTTAAGAGCTTTCAGGTTCAAAAAATTCAAATTCGGAAGCTTTTATGTTCTGAAGAATCAATTTCTTTAAGCTTTCGAGGTATGAAGAAATAAAGTTTGTGAACATATAAATTTATGGAATTGAAGTAATGATACTTCAATGTAAGGATCATTCAAGTTTTGAGTCTTTCAGTTTCAGGAGAATTCTAGTTTGAAAACTTTCAAGTCAAGCAAAAATCAAGTTTAGAAGTTTTCATGTGCTGGGGAATTCATGTTTCGAAGCTTTCAAGCGCTCAATTTCAGGGAATTCAAGTTTATAAGCATTAAAATTCAGGGAAATCAATATTGGAATCTTGATCTTCAGTGTAAAAGCGTTGAGGTTCAAAGGCATATACATTTAGAAGCTTTTAAATGCAGGGAATTTAATTTTGAAAGCTTTCAAGTTGAGGAAAGATCAAGTATGGGAGTTTTTTAGTTCTGGAGAATTTCTGTTTTGGAATTTTCAAGCTCTCAAATTCAGGGAATTTAAGTTTGGAAACTTTTAAGTTCTGGGAAGTTAATATAGAACACTGTAAAAAATTTCGGGAATTTCCCCCATTTTTTAGTGGGGAAAAATCCACATTTTCGTTGGGGAAAATCATTTTCCCCAAGATTTGTGGAAATTTCCCTAAAAGTTCTGATAATTCATTAAAAAATTGTGGAATATTCCCTAAAATTTGGGAAATTAGATAATACCTACAATTTTTTGGGAAATTTCCCGAAACTTATGGTAATTTATACAAAAATTTGGAAATATTCCCTACAATTTGGGGAATTAAATGATTCCCGCTCTGAGCTGGTAGTTCATGAGAACTTCGCCAGGGCGCGCCACGTGTCACCTCTCTCGAAACAGAAATGACGCGTCGAGTGTTTAAGAAAGCAGTCGACGCGAAGCAAAGTATGCGTACCTGGCGCATAGGCAACCGTGATCAACAACATGATGATCAACAAGGCGGTTCTTTCATTGCTTTTTTTTTGTTAGTATCGCCCAAATTTTGGCGAATTTCGCCCACAGGAATTTCGGGAAATTCCCAAAATTTCAAATCACTACAGAATAACATAAGGATATTTCCCATTAAATTTTGGGGAAAATTCACCACTTTTTGTGTAATGTTTCAGAAAAGTTTAGGGAGATTTCTCTATATAATGAGTGTTAATATTCAAAAAGTTTTAAGCAATATTCCATAAATTTTGGGGAATTTTTCCTACATAAAAGCCGGGAAAATTTCCGAAATTTTAGGTATTACTTCACAATAGCATAGGGAATTTTTCCCATCAAATCATGGGGAAAATTCACCACTTATTGGTTAATATTCCACACGAATGTTTGGGGAAGTTTCCCTACTAAACTTTGGGGAAAATTCCACAAAGTGTGTGGAAATTAGCGTCAACACAATTTTGGGGAAAATTCCCCAAGAAATTTTTTACAGAGAAGCTTGATCTTGAGTACGGGAACTTTCAGGTTCAAAAGAATAAAAATTTCGAAGCTTTGAAGTTAAGAAGAATTATTGGTTTGAAGCATTGCAATTAAGGAGAAATTAAGTTTGTAAACTTAAAAATTTAGAGGTTTCAAGTTTAATTTATTCCTATATTCAAGAAGATACAAGGCCTAAAGCTTTCAAGTTCTGGAGAAGTCAAAAAAGAAGAAGAGAAGTCAAAAGAATACAATTCTGGAATTTTTCAAGTTTCTAAGCTTTCAAGTTCCGGATAATTCATGTTTAGAAGCTCTTAAGTTGAGGAAAATTTAGGAGTGGGGTAGCATGAAAAATGTAGTAATAAGTCAAGGGGGACACTTTTTTAGGAAGTCCTTTTCACTTCCTCGATTCGAGTCTAGTCAGCTTTATCAGAAGTCGATCCCTGGGCTTTTTGGAAGGTTCCGGGCGGCCCTGGAAGCGAGGGAGGTGAGATAGCTCGCACGTGTTTTCACGAGGAGTTTAGACGACCCACCCCCTGTTCCCCAGCCTCAAACAACCCCTTTTTTCCTTTTCTACCCTTAAGCGTGGCCTTCTGGTCCACGATAGATTCTCCAACGCATTGCCCGATAGACCCCTCCATCGTATTTCGACTGTCATTCACAGCATAACCCAAATATTCTACACGAGGGACCAGAATTTACCCCCTTTCATCCCCTAGGACCAACAAATATGCGAATATTAAAATACCTGTGCGGTAGATTACATTAACCTGATTATTCTGTTTTTAAATGGAAGAAATGAGAATAGAAAAATATTGGAAGCTTTCAAGCTTACGAGAATTCAACTTTGAGAGCTTTCAAAAAAATTCAATTTTGAATGATTTCATGATTGAAATATTTTAGGATCGGAAGCTTTCAAGTATAATTTTTAGGAGAGTTTCTTTTGTGTCCCTTTTCCAGCACGTGCTGGAATGGAATAAGCCCCCTTTTTTATTTAACAATTCCTTAAGTGTCTTATGATTCTATTTTATTGTTTATCAAATATTATATGTGTATAAATAATGTAAAAATATATAGATGCTAAATATTTCCTTCTGCTACGTCTCTTTTTGTGTATGCCAAACTCTCTTGCTGTTCATCGATTCGAACAGCAAACTACGTCTTGGCACGTAAACCCGGACGTATATTGATCTCACACATGTGAGAATTTTTTAAGGTTTCGTGAAAAAGTCCTTTAAACATGTAGAATAGGAGAATTTGAATATGAAGCATGACACTTAGCAAGAAAAATTACAAGGTTCTAATATTTAATTGGCACTGTCTATGGTTATGGAATTTTCCGTAACGTTATAGCCCTGAACGAGATGGAAGAGGGGTCAGAGTTACGGAAAATTCCGTAACCATAGACAGTGCGTATTTGAATATAAAATAAAGCTTCAAAACATGATTTCTCCTGAATTCGGAAGCTTTCAAGCTTTATTTTTCCTGAACTTGACAGCTTTAAAAGTTGATTATTCTAAATTTAAAGTTTTCAAACTTCAAGCTTCTAAAGCTTCTTCTAAAATCGAAAACAGTATGCATTTTAAAGACTCCATACTTGAATAGTCCTGATCTTTAAAGCGTATGAACCGGAATTCTACTGAAAATAAATAGAATTCCCGGAACTTTAAAGCTTTCAAATTTAAACTTTCGTGATCATGAAAACTTCAAAACTTGAATTTCAAAGCTTTCAAAATGGAATTCTTCTCAAACTGAATTCTCCAGACATTGAAAGCCTCCAATCTCCAAAAATTCTCTTGAACTTGAAAGCTTCTTAACTTGAAAGTTTGAAAACTTGAATCCTATAACCTTTAAAGTTTATATTGCTTAATTACGTTGAACTTAAATTCTCCTAAAATTGAAATCCACCAAACTTTATTCTTTTTGAACTTGTAAGTTGAAAACTTCAGCACTCGAATTCACTTGGACTTGAAATCATGCACATTTCTTGAATTTCTTTTAAATTAAAAGATTTTAAGCTTTATTCCCCTAATTTTGAAAGATTTTGTACTTGAATCATCTGTTGAAATTAAAACTTGATTCTCGATAACATAAAAGCTTTCAAACTGGAAAGCTTCCGCACTTGATTTCTCCTGAATTTGTAATCTTTCAAACTCGTGTTCAAACTTCTTGAATTCCGTTGCAATTAAAAACTTTTAAACTTGATTTCCCTGAATTACAAAGATTCTGTACTTGAATTCTCCTGAAATTATTAACAAATTTAATTCCTCGAACCTGAAAGCTTCTATACTTAAATTCTCTTGTACTTGAAAGTTTGAAAACTTGAATCCCTTAATCATTAAAGTTTATAGGGTTTAATTATTTTGAACTTAAATTCTCTTAAATTAAAAGCTCCCAAACTCGATTGCTCTTGAACTTGAGAGTCCCGATATTGCTACCAAAACCACATCTCTTAAAATATAAAATAATTTATCGAGAACTTGAAAGCTTCAAAACTTGAAAGCTTCAGAACTCGATTTCTTCTGAACTTGCAATATTTTTAATTTCTTGAATTCCTCTGTAATTGAAAGCTTCTAAATTTAATTTCCCTGAATTTGAAAATCCTATGCTTGAATTATCCTGTAATTAAAAGCTTATCAAATTTTATTCCCTTGAATTTGAAGTCTACTATACTTAAAATCTATTGAACTTGAAAGCCTACACACTTGTAAGTTTGAAAGTTTGAATCCCTTAACCTTTAAAGTTAATAATGTTTGATTAGGTTGAACTTAAATTCCCCTAAAATGGAAAGCTCCAAAATTTGATTTCTCTTGAACTTGAAAGCTCCCGAAATTGAAAGCTTCAGCACTCGAATTCTCTTGAACATGTAATTTTTCAAAATTCTTGAATTTCTTTACAATTAAAAGCTTTTAAAGTTTATTTCCCCAATTTTGAAAAATTTCGTACTTGAATTCTCCTGAAATTATTAGAAAAATCAATACCTATAACTTGTAAGCTTCCATACATAAATTCGCGTGAACTTGAAAGCTTACAAACCATAAAGCCTACAAACTTGAAAATTTGAATCACTCAACCTTTAATGTTTAATTAGATTAAACTTGAATTCTCCTGAAATTATTACCAAATTTAATTCCTTGAACCTGAAAGCTTCTATACTTGAATTCTCTTGTACTTAAAAGTTTGAAAACTTGAATACCTTAATCTTTAAAGTTTATAGGGTTTCATAAGTTTGAACTTAAATTCTTCTAAAATTGAAAGCTCCCAAACTTTATTGCTCTTGAACTTGAAAGATTCCGATATTGATATTGAAACCACATCTATTGAAATTAGAATTTAATTCTCGCTTACTTCAAGGCTTCCAAACTGGAAAGCTTCCGCACTCGATTTCTCCTGAATTTGTAATCTCTAAAATTCTTGAATTCCGTTGCAATAAATAACTTTTAACCTTGATTTCCTTGAATTACAAAGATTCTGTACTTGAATTCTCCTGAAATTATTAACAAATTTTATTCCTCGAACCTGAAAGCTTCTATACTTGAATTCTCTTGTACTTGAAAGCTTGAAAACTTAAATCCCTTAATCTTTAAAGTTTATAGGATTTAATTATTTTGAATTCAAATTCTCATAAATTAAAAGCTCCCAAACTCGATTACTCTTGAACTTGAAAGCTCTCTATATTGCTACAAAACCCAGATATAATAAAATAGAAATTTAATTCTTGGCAAATTGTAAGTTTCCAATCTTGAAAGCTTCAGAACTCGATTTCTTCTGAACTTGCAATATTTCAAATTTCTTGAATTCCTCTGTAATTGAAAGCTTCTAAATTTAATTTCCCTGAATTTGAAAATCCTATGCTTAAATTATCCTGTAGTTTAAAGCTTATCAAATTTTATTCCTTAAACCTGAAAGCTGATTTACTTAAATTCGATTGAACTTGAAAGCCTACACACTTGTAAGTTTGAAACTTTGAATCCCTTAACCTTTAAAGTTAATAATGTTTGATTAGGTTGAACTTAAATCCCCCTAAAATTGAAAGCTTCAAAATTTGATTTCTCTTGAAATTGAAAGCTTCAGCACTCGAATTCTTCGCTTGAACTTGTAATCTTTCAAAATTCTTGAATTTCTTTACAATTAAAAATTTATTATTATTACAAAAATTAATACCTATAACTTAAAAGCTTCCGTGCATAAATTCGCGTGAACTTGAAAGCTTACAAACTAGAAAGCTTTCAAAATTGAAAGTTTGAAAATTTGATTCCCTCAACCTTTAATGTTTATAATGTTTAATTAGGTTACACTTGAATTCTCCTAAAATTGAAAGATCCGAATCTTGATTGCTGTTAAACATGAAAGCTTCGGATATTGATATCGAAACCACATCTATTAAAATTAAAATTTAATTTTTAATAACTTGAAATCTGCCAAATTTGAAAGCTTCGGCACTCGATTTCTCCTAAACTTGTACTCTTTCAAATTTCTTGAATTCGATTTCCCAGAATTTGAAAGATTCTGTACTTGAATTCCCCTGAAATTATTACCAAATTTAATTCCTAGAACTTGAAAGCTTCCATAATTGAATTCTTTTGAACTTCAAATTATGGAAACTTGTATACCTTTAAATTTAAACTTTCTAATCTTTAATGATCTTAAACTTAAATATCTCTATTATTCAAGGCTACCAAACTTGATTGCTCTTGAACTTAAACGATGTTAGTATTGATATCAAAAATATATATTTACTAAAACTTAAATTGAATTCATGACAAACTTCTAAACTTAAAAGCTTCAGAACTCGATTTCTCCTGAATTTGAAAACTCTCAAACTTCTCGAATTTCTCTGCATTTGAAAGTCTTTAAACTTGATTACCCTGAATTTTAAAGATTCCATACTTGAATTCTCAAAAAATTAAAGGCTTACAAAATTTAATTCCTCGAACTTTAAAGCTTCCATATTTAAAGTCTATTGAACTTAAAAGTTTATATACTGGAAAGTTTGAAAATTTAAATGCCTTAACCTGTAGCATTTATATTGCTCTTAAACGTGAAAGCTTCCGACATTGATATCAAAACCACATCTACGAAAATTGAAATTTAATTCTCGACAACTTGAAAGCTTCCAAACTTAAAAGCCTCAGAACTCGATTTCTCCTTGTATTCTTTCAAATTTCTTGAATTCCTCTGCAATTGAAAGTTTCTAAATTTAATTTCCCTGAATTTTAAAGATTACATACTTGAATTCTCCTGAAATTTAAAGCTTATCCTTTAATAACTCGAACTTGAAAGCTTCCATATTTGAATTCTTCTCAACTTGAAAGTTGGGAAACTTGAATCTTTGGAAACTTAAATATCTTCAACTTTAAAGTTTCTAATCTTCCATTATCTCAAACTTAAGTACCCCTCAACTTTAAACCTTCAAACTTGATTGAGCTTGAAGTTGAAAGCTCCCGAGCTTGATACCAAAACCTCATCTATCAGCATTGAAATTTACAGCTTTTTACTTGAGATATTTTATTAAAAATGTTCCGGAATAATGTATAGCATATAATTAAAAAAATATTTACTCAATTGAAGGTTAAATCAGTGTCAAAATTCCCTCTTGGCTGATATTTCGTGAGGTAAATCGAATCGTAATTGTGTTATCGTCATTTAGGACGTGTAGCAATTCGTCGAGAGGTCACTAGCCGAAATATTCGCGGGGTGCGACACTAATGGTACGCAGCAGGAGGGTCAAAATAGGGAGGATTTTCTGAGGAGGAAGCGATGAGAGAGAGATAGAGGGAGGGAGTTGTGGCGTGGTTGGGGGGAGGGGGGTGATTTTACGCCAGTAGAAGCAAAACACAGACTTGACTAAGCCAAAAGGGTTTATGGAATCAGAGAGGTCCGGTAAACTTGACCCGTCTGACCACACACAGCTTGGAACCACTGATTTCAGGACCGGAAGTGTAATTCTCTGAGTAGGTCAAATCGAATCCGCCCTACAATTCCAAAAATAGAGTCATCGATTATGTGCAGCATTTATTTGCAAAAAATCGTAGAGAGGAAAACAAAGCATCATTTTGGACATAAGATTTTAAAGTTTTTAAAAAGAATTTCAAGGAATTCCAGAGAATTTCCATGGATTTGAAGCGATTTCGTCAGATTACAATGAAATTTCACGGCATTTTAAAGACTTTAAAACATATCAGGATGTATTAAGGAATTCCAAAGGATTTCAAAACATTCCAACGATTTCAAAAGATTTCAAAGAATTTTGTAGGTCTTCTAAAGATTTCAAGATATTTCTAGTGAACTTGGGTAAATAAATAAAATAAAATAACATTCAAAGGAATCACTTGCGACTTCAAATATTTTAAGAGGTTTTCAGGTATTTCAGGGAATTTCACAAGATTAAAGGATTTCAAACATTTATAGGTATTCAAAAGGTTTTTTTATAAAATTTTAATAAATAAGTTTAATTTAATTTAAATTCCAGAGAATTTTGATTGACTTTATGCGATTTCGTCTGATTTCATAAAAATATATCGCAATTTCAAAGATTTCCAAATATACCAGGAGGTTTTAGGGGACTCTAAAGGATTTTAACCAATTTCGAGGGACTTTCGCGGATTTTAAATCTTTTCAACTGATTTGATAGATGTCAAGGAATTCCGAAACATTTCGAGGGAGTTTAGAGGAATTCAAAGATATCCAAACTTTTACAGGAATTTTGAGGAATTCAAAAGGATTTCAAGAGATTTAAGCAATTTCCAGGAATTGCAAAGAATTTTGTAGAATTTCCATAAATTTCAATATATTTCTAGTGAACTTGGAAAAATAAATAGAATGAAATAAAATTTGAAGCGATTCCTCGTGATTTCAAAGATTTCAAGGGATTTGAAGGTATTTCAGGGAATTTCACAAAATTAACAGATTTCAAAAATGTATAGATATTTAAACGTTTCTTTTTAAAGAACTTTAATGAATAAGTTTAATTTAATGTTAACTCCAGAAAATTTCTATGAGTTTGAAGCGATTTCCTCAGATGAATTTTTACAGAATTTTACAGATTTCTTAACATATCAGAGGTTTTAAGGGATTCCATAGGATTTAAACCGATTTCGCGTGACTTTTACGGGCTTTAAGGCTTTTATAATGATCGCATGAGATTTATAAATATTTAAACTAACTGTCACAGGTTTCCATCGGGTTTCAAGTGATAATACATATTTCCGCGGTTTTCGAAAAACTTCTAAACATTACAAGGGATTTTAGAGGATTTTTACGTTTTGCGAAGATGTCAAGGGATTCCAAAGTATTTTGTAGGAATTCCTAAGATCTCAAGACATTTTTAGTGAAATTTGGAGAATAAAGAAGATAAAGTAAAATGTAAATTGTAAAGGGATTCCTAACGATTTCAAAAATTTCAAGGGATTTGAAGGTATTTCAAGGAATTCACAAAATTCAATGATTTTATCAAATCTCCAAAAATGTCATGGATTTTCAAAGATTTCAATAGATTTAAACGGGTTTTAGAGATTTTTGAAGAATAAGTTTAATTTAAATCATATTCAAAGGCTTTCAAATGATTTATATACTTTTTGAAATGGATTTGTACTTTTTCTAAAAAATATGGAAAATATGGAAAATATACAGCAAGCTTTTCGAGGTAGAAAACGAAACAGAGACGAGAGTAAATGAGCGTGAAATGTACGAAAAACTTGCAAAAATAAGGTAAAGGTTTTAATAATTCTTCTATTTAAATAAGGAATTACTACTGTTATATCAACTTCCAATAAGTAAAGTGTAACAAAATTTCTACTTCGTTTATATTGCATGGCAAAACTTTTTGCCGAAATATTTTTATTTAAATATTGCTAGAGAAAATAATAAATTAAGTTTTTGAAATTTACAAAATTAATTGAATAAATAATTTTTATTACTAGAATTTTATAGAATTAAGTTACACACAAGGAAAAAAGTAATATACAAATCTAATAATTTTCTAGTTGTTTTTGCGTTAAAATTATAAAAAAATCAAAATCAATCATTACAAAAAAATTAAATACAGAATGTTAGTTTTATATTTATTTGCAGGGAGAATTAAAAATTGAATATAATTCATTATTATTAACTTGATGTTTTTTTCATTTCATGAGAGTTTTGTCAACTTACTATCGTTAAATTGTTATTCACTAAGAAATTTAATTAATATCGGAAAGAAATCAATGGGATGATCGTTAGAGAGATTGATCAGCAACTTGGGTCGGAGCAGTGTTGCGGAGTGAACGTGTTATTTAATTAAATAACACGAGCGCTCTAGATCAATCTAAAATATCTATACTTTACACCTATATACCTATCTACCCTATACCTATATACCCATCTACAAACTTCTATATGTTGAAAAATCAACTTGTTAGTAGAAAATTCATGTATTTGGTAAATTTGTCTTTAAGTTCAGAAAATTAATCTTCTTTGTCGAAAATTCATATTTTCGTTGAGGATTCAACTATTTGGTTGGAAATTCTTCTATTTGGTTGAATTTAAATAGTTCAAAAATCGTTTTTTTTTATGCTGAAAATTAATTTTTTTTTACCAAATATTTGGCAAGTCAACCATTTATTGCTGTGTAAAGTCTATTTTTGCTGAATCGCTATTTTTGTGTACTTTCATATGAGATAATGAGTGGCCTAAAATAAACCTTTCCCTTGTAGTTCCTCCACTTTTTACATTCATTCCTTCAATATTTTTGTATTATTTAGCCCAATGCTGATTATTCTATCATTAAGAATTTTAAATTGTGAATTTTTTATGTCTTGCGGTCCACATAAAAATTAAATAAAAAATGAGCCAAAAACATCTTTCCAACTCAAAATTTATTAATTAAAAACTCCTTTCTCCATCCTTTACGTACGTTTCGGTACAATTGCGTACCTTTTTCAAAAGGTTTTTAAAACCTTAGTATACTGTCTTATTGTATCTCCATATTGTCAATTTTCGTTTCGTCCTTCCTAACCATTATAAAGATCTTTTTTTAAAGTGAGTGAAGTCTCTTCAATTTGTTGAGACTTCTATAAACAATTTTAATGTATTCTAAATTTTTTACTCAAATTTTTGACTTGAATTCTTTCAAAAGTGACATCAATTTCTATGTTTCCTTTTCGATGTTTGTTTAACTCTTCGAAATTAATCTTATCTCAGGTTTTAAAAACCTTTTGAAAAAGGTATGCAATTGTACCGAAACGTACGTAAAGGATGGAGAAAGGAGTTTTTAATTAATAAATTTTGAGTTAGAAAGATGTTCTTGGCTCATTTTTTATTTAATTTGTATGTGGACAGCAAGACATAAAAAATTCACAATTAAACATTCTTAAACATCGTCGGTCGAAGAAAAGGATTGATTTGCTTATCAAAGCATTACAATATTCTATCATTGTTTTCTGTATAATGATTTTTTCTGATGAATTTTCTATAATGGAATTTTTTGCAATCTCATGCAATCTTGCAATTTTTCAATCTAGTGTACACCAAAAATCCGAGTAATTCACCCCTCGTTTTGAACCATAAAATTGTTAATTTTTTCAGGCTCGTAAATGTTACTAATTTTGAATCCCTCGTAGTATCGAAGAAGGGGCTGATAGGAATAGAAAGTAAAAAATGAAAATAAAAGGGGACAAACAAAGCAGGGCGATACGTAATTACGAGTCAATTGAGGCGAAAATAAGCTACGCAGTGATTACATTGTTGCCAAAACCAACTATTTACAATTTGTTGAGAGGGTTCTGGACTTCTGGTTTCCATTATAACACTAAATATAGGTACTTGTGAAACAATCGTTTCTTGAAAATAAATAATGCGTACCTTTCAATATTAATTAAACTAAGTTATGCAAGAAGGGTTGTCGTTACAGAAGTTAATTATTGTTTTAATGCAATTTAGAGGGCAGCTAAACATCAAATATATAAACAATGCAGAAACGAGACAACAATGCCGAAAATAATATCTTCAATACTTAAAAACAGAATAAATTTTCATTTTACATCTTCAAAATTTACGTCTGATTACATCATATACGGAAAAGAAAAAAGCATAAAACATTAAAATCCACTGAAGTATTAATTAAGAATGCCAGACTCAATTGTATTGTAATTTGAATCTCTGATTACTCATTACGTTCTGATATAAAAGCTAACCATTAAATATTTAAATATTGCAAATATTATTATTGATATTTTCGATATAAAATTCAATATATTTTATTTCATTAATATTTATTTTATATATTTATTATTTTTATATTTTTACATTCTCATCATAATGAGAGAGATTTTATGTGAAAAATGACTTTCGTGGATTCCATCAAATGTCAACGTTTTGAGGCACCCTCAGTCAGAAAAAATAGTTTTTACGTCGGTGTCTGTCTGTCTGTTGTCGTCGTCTTTATATCGGATAACTTTTGAAAGACTAATCGGATTGGATTGTGCTTTGGCACACAGTTTCAGGGTCCAAAAAGGAAGATCAAGTTCGGTAACCAGTTATTTTGGATAGAAATTCAAAAAGTTTAAGCATTTTCAAACTTTTTTAGATCATTTTTTTTAAATTCAGAAATTCCATGGACGGCTCTCCGTAGTACTCAAACATTAAAACAATTCCTTTTACGACTTTTTTTGATGAAAGGAAAATTGTCAGAGTTATAGCATTTTGAAAATTCCCGCAAAAAAACGAAAATTGATATTTTAAGCCAAATAAAGCACGATATGGAAAAAAGTCTATAAAAGAAAAGCGTTACTTTTGGATAGCCCCACAAGATTATCATGACGACTTTTTGAGTTTTCTTAAAAAAATCGAAAATTCCAATTTTTTTCGCACAAAACTAATTAATGATTTTATTTTCATCATAATAAGACATTTTGCGATCAAAATATCCCATGTACAGAAAAAAAATGAATTAACAAAAATTTTTAACCCAAAAAGGAGCTACAAATTTTTCATGAATCATTTTTTGATAAGATGCGTAGTTTTTGTTTTATTCGTAAAAAACAACATTAAAAATTAAAAAATTAAATTTTTGGACAAACGACGCATGCTATTAAAAATATGAATAGACCAAAGTTGCTCTTCCGAAAAAGATTGAAAACTCATCCAAAAGTTCTACAAATTTGTTATTAGTAATTTTTAGATAGGCCGTGTAGAGTTTCTTTTAGTAGCAAAAAATAAGATTGAAAATAAAAAAAATATATTTTTGGAAAAACGACCAAGAGACGAAAACATGACAAAAAAAGTTGTTCTACCAAAAAATATCCTCAAATATGTTATAAACTCTTGTTATAAAAATACATGAAAAATTAACTTTTTGGAAAAAAGGACACAAGCTACAATAACATTTTATTTAACTAAATTTTACGCCTAAATTATATCTACAAATTTGCTTAGAACCACCTTATGCTATGATGCGTATTTTTTGTTTAAATAGTAAAAAATAACATTATAAATAAATTAAAATTATGGAAAGACGGCACAAGTTGCAATAAAATGTTTAGTAACATTTTTTCAAATAGGATATGCTTTTTTCAAATTATAAGAAAAATCCAATGAAAATACGTATGTTTCAATATCAAAGCATGTTATGAATTGTAATAAGATAAATTTATTGAAATGATACATTTTTTCAGGGTAGCTGAGAAGAAAATATAATGCAAAATAAGAAATAAATATTAATGTAATCATGAAAAATAAAATGTGTACGTTATTTTGCAATATC
The DNA here is from genome assembly GCA_932074435.1 of Andricus kollari. Taxonomy (NCBI): domain Eukaryota; kingdom Metazoa; phylum Arthropoda; class Insecta; order Hymenoptera; family Cynipidae; genus Andricus; species Andricus kollari. The sequence goes on from CAKNWW010187660.1 coordinate 15,455, forward strand.
TGACTAAGCAGCCCCAGACCGAGGTACAGAAATAAATATAATATACATTTGATATAATAAAGTTGAAAATAATGTATAAAAGTTCGCATTTTCGATCAAATCGAGTGCGAAGCACGAGACACGTGATGAGAATGTGTTCGTTAAATCCAAAGGAGCTTTAACAAAAGAGAATTCACAATCACCAAATTACAGTTGTTGATTTTTGGACCTTTCATTTTAAAAGGCCTGCTCACAAATGTGGGGGAAATACAAAGACTGAGCGCGTAGCGCGAGGTACATACATTATCCAGCGCGAAGCGCGAGAACCAACAGTCGCGCTCAAATAAATATTTCTTTATGTCAATATATTCTATGCAAGAAAATGGTATTATTAGTCGACAAACTTATAACTTAAAATAATAATGGATATACGTAATAAAGAAATACACTAGATTTGGCAAGATTGCAAAATATTGTATCAGATTGCAAAAGATTTCATCGATTATAGGAAATTCATTACAGACAAAAATTATAGGATAACCAGCATTGGACTAAATAATACAAAAATATTACAGTAATTAATGTAAAAAGTAGAGAAAATACAAAGGAAAGATTTATTTTAGACCTCTCATAATCTCATATGAAAGTACAAAAAAATAGCGATTATGTACAAATAAACTTTACACAGCAAACATTTGTGAATTCCCTTGTTATCTTGAAAATCTCTTCAAATTTACTTGAAATATATAGGAAAACCTGTCAGAATCTCTTGAAGTCCATTGATGCTTTTGAAAATATTTTTAAATCCATAAAAATCTTAGATATCTATTAAAATCTGTTAAAATTCATTGAAATTTGTAATATTCTCCAAAATATGTTAAAAAAATAAGAGGTCCCATAAATCTTAATTTTCTCTCTTTGAATTATTAAAATCCGTAGAAATCCCTTGAAATGAAGTTTAATTTAGTCTGTAAATTATGAATCATTTGAAATCCCTTGAATATAAATTGAATTAAACTATTTGATTAAAGTTCCTTAAATTCCTTGAAATACTTAAAAATCTCTGGAATCGCTAAGAATCCCTTGTAATGCAATGAAATTTCATTTATTTTATATTTCTTAAAATCCTTTAGAATTCCCCAGGAACCATTGAAATCTTTGGGAAAACTGAAAATCCATTTAAAAAGTGTAATTCATTTGAAAGCTTTTGAATATATGTAATTTAAATTGTACTTATTTATAAAATTTTTCTAAAAAAAAACGTTTACAACCCTAGAAATCTTTGAAATCCCATGAAATCCTTGGAGATTTAATCATTTCAAAATTCACTAGAAATTGCTTGAAATCTTTGGAAATCCCACAAAATACTTTCAAATCCCTTTACACCCGTAAAAGTTCAGCGAAATTGTTTAAATCGTGCGTAATCCCTTAAAACCTCCTGATGTGTTTGGAAATCTTCGAAATTCCGTGAAACTTTATCTGACGAAATCGCTTAAAATTCATGGAAATTCTCTGGAGTTCAAATTAAGTTAAACGTATTCATGTAAGTTCTCTAAAAAAAAAACCATATGAATCTCTATAAATATTTAAAATCCTTCAATCTTTTGTAAAATTTCTTGAAATACCCTAAAATCCCTTAAAATCTTTGAAATCACGAGGAATCGCTTCAAACTTTATGTCATTTGATTTATTTTCTCAAGTTTACTAAAAATATCTTGAAATCCGTGGAAATCCTACAAAATTCTTTGAAATCGTTTGAAATTGTTTAAATCTCTTGATATCCGTTTGAATTCCTCAAAATAACTGTTGGAAGAATAAGCGAATAACTACTTACAGATATTTACGCTTCTAATCTATGCGACTTCCGTTACCTTTTTCCTTTTTCCTTCACTTGAGCTTCTCTTCTATCTCATTCTCCTTTTTGCCATTTTCCCACATTCATTCTTTCATCCTTTCTCATTCGTCCCTCTAGCCCCCTCCAACTCCTTCATCCACTCTTCACCCATTCCATCCTCCCCTTGAATCTTTAACACATTTTCTTGCCAGCTTCCTTTATCTTTTATTCCTCTTCTACATCCTTCCCATACATGCTCCTATGTTTCCTCCTCCCATTCACATATTTTGCACTTTCTGTTTTCTTCCTCTTCCCAATATATGCCATCCCTTACCTCGTTTCCCAATCTAAATCTTGATATTCTGGTCCATCTTCCCTCTCCCCATCCCTTTTCTAAATACTTTGGTACTCCTTCCTTGTTTATCATCTTATACCATTTATTATATTTTGATTCCTCAATCATTCCCCATCTTTCATTCCCCATTAATTGTCTTTCCCTGGCCCTTCTCTCAAATTCCTCATAGCTTACTCCATTCCCTTCTCCTATATCTATAGCACAAAAAAACTTCCTTCTTTCTTCTTCCCATCTTGTTAGTTCTACCGCCCTCTCTCTCCTCTCTTCTACCTCCTTCAAACACTTTTCCGCTAACTCCCCTCCCTTCTCCTCCCTTAACTTCGTCTCAAATTTCCATGCTCTCTTACCCGCCCTAGTACTTACTTTATCCCTCTGTGTTTCTTCTCTCATCATATATCCAGGCGTCCTCCAGTCTACTCCTAGCGTCCACCTTATATACCTTTCTTGTAAACTCTCAATCTCTTTCCTTTCCTTCCATCCTTATATCTCCGCTCCCTAACCTAATACCGGCCATACCAGCGTATCAAATAACCACATTCTCCTTCTCCAATCTTTCTTGAACCTTCTTTTTCCTATTCCCCATATCTGTTTCATTATCCCTGCCGCTTTTTTTTATCCTTTCTCTTATATGAGCTCTATGATCTCCATTCATTTACAAGGTATATCCCAAATATTTAAACTCCTTTACTTCTTCTAACTTTACTCCCTTCCATCTCCCAGTCCATTCTTTCTTTTTTTCCCCTCCTTTTCTAAACCTCATTATCTTTTTTTCCCCATCCCCTTTTCTTCATTTATTATTTTAAATCTGAGATTAATATATGAAATAAAAGTGGGCTCAGAGGACATCCTTGCCTTACTCCTCTCACTAACCAGTAACTATCTCCTACTTGCTCTCCTACCTTTATCCTGCTTTTTGTCTCTCTGAAAATTTACGATACTCTCTTTATCTAGCCCTCTCTTATCCTCCTTTTCACCATAACTTTTCGCCATAAAATCATTTTAAACGCCTTAAAATCCGCAGAAGTCCCTCGAAATTGGTTAAAATCCTTCGGAATCCCTTAAAACCTTCTGATATGCTTGGAAATCTTTAAAATACCCTTAAAACCTTATGATATGCTTGGAAATCTTTAAAATTTATTAAATCTGACGAAATTGCATATAATCCATGTAAATTCTCTCAAATTCAAATTAAATTTATTCATTAAAGTTCTCTAAGAAACACCGTTGAAATACCTATAAATCTTTGAAATCCTTTAATCTTGTGAAATTCCTTGTAATACCTTAAAATCTCTTGAAATCAAGGAATCCCTTCAAATTTAATTCAATTGAATTTATTTTTTTAAGTTCACTAGAAATATTTTGAAATCTTTAGAAATCCTATACAATTATTTGAAATACCTTCAAATTTTGTAAATCTCTTGAAGCCCTTTGGAATTCTTTAAAATCCCTTCAAATCTTGATTTGTCTAGAATCGCGAAAAAACAATACAAAATTCATGATAGAAAACTCAATATAGAGCTATACTTAATTTCCTATAATATTTTTTCTTAAGGGAGGATTACAAAGTATTGTAAAAGATAAAGGATTGGTTGAATATTTACCAGAACTTGAAAGCTTTCAATTTTTAATTCTCCTGAACTTGGAATCCACATTACCAGAATTAATTGAACTTGAAAGTTCTAAACGATGAATTCTCTGAACTTGAAAGCTTCCAAACTTCAATTTCCTGGATGCTTCAAAAGCCTAAATGGCTGAATTTGAAAGCTTTTTTAACCCTTGAAAGATTGCAAACATAAACTCTTTTGAAAGTGTAAGCTTTTAAACTTAAATTTCTTGTGCTGGAAAGCTTCTTACTTTAAATTCCCTGAACTTGAAAGCCTAAAAAGTTGAATCCTCCAGAAATTAAAGGCTTTCGCACTTGGAAGATTCCAAATACAAATTCTCTTGAACTTAAATTCTCCAGGACTTGAAAGCTTCTAAACCTAAATACCTTTAAAGTGAAAAGTTTCAACCTGGAATTCCATGGACTTGAAAGCCTCAACTT
>CAKNWW010187699.1:0-14746 GCA_932074435.1 Andricus kollari
ATACTTTACTTACGGTACTTAGTAAGCTAATACCTCTGTAGTTATTGCAGTTGTTTTTATCTCCCTTTCTTTTGTATATTGGTACAATAATCGCTTTTCTCCAATCGTCTGGAACTTGTCCCGTCTCGATGCATAAATTGATTAATTCGCACACCCTGTGAGGTATGTACTCGCCACCGTATTTAAGCATTTCAGCATTAATACTGTCTACACCAGCAGCCTTACCATTTTTTAAATTCTTAATTATATCTATAACCTCAGTGACGCAGACATTTTCAATTGGGTTTTCTAAAGTATTATTTTCTATCTCGCAGCTTTGTTGTCCTATTTCTTCACCTCCCAATAATTCTTTAAAAGAGTCTTTTAAAGCCTTTACTATCCCGTCTGTATCATAAAGCATTTCACCTTTGTTGTTTCTCATGCTCAGAAATTCTGTATTTTTAGTTTTGCTTATCTCTTTGAATATTATTTTCATGGTTCCTTGGAAGTCGTTTTCTAATTTCTTCTCTTCTTCTCTTCTCATTCTATCTTTGCTTTCCTTGACTAGTCGTTTAACTTTCTTATTTTTTTGTCTGTAATCATTTTCAAGTCTACTTCTCTCCTCATCGCTAAGACCTCTGCCTTTCTGAAAATTAAATTACGCCGATGTCTTAAGTTTTCATTGACCCCATTTTGATTACCCCTTTGAATTACCCTTTTGGATTATAATTATGACCACCCCCATCTTTAACTATGACCATGTTCTAAGATTTTGAGTACACTTTTTGATTACTCCTTTGAACTAACCTTTTGGATTGTAATTGTCACTCTTGAATTGTGACAACCCCTGATAATTATGGACCTACCCTGAATTGCGACTAACCGTTTTGGATAACCCTATTCTTTTGCTAACCCATTTTGTTCACTCCGACCAAACCCGATAATCATGACCCCAATTTAAATTGTGACTACCCTGGTTATTTCCCTTTTTAATTACCCCTTTTTGAATAAACCTTTTTGGTGTTAATTGCGACCACCCCTTGTTGAATATGACTATCCCATAGAATTTTGATCAGCTTTTTGGTTACTCCTTTTTAAATTACCCTTTTCGGTGTTAATTGCGACGACATTAAAATATGAATATGTGAGTATGGCTATCCCCTAGAATTTTGATCACCTTTTTAGTTATCCCTTTTTTGTAGTAAAATATGATTACCTCTTTATTTTATCACCTTATTGGTTTTGGAGTTGACACTTTACTTATGACTACTCCATCAGTTATGACCAAGTTACGAATTTCGAATACCCACTTTGGTTCCCTTCTTGATTACCCCTATTCGATTTAGATTTTATTGTGAATATGTAACTATATTTGAATACCCCGTCTTATCTTCGAATATGATTATACCCCGGTGATTATGATTATGAGATTGATAACCATGAAAGTTAGTAGATATGTACTAAATGGATGTCACTGGTCTTAAGGTAGATAGTTTGATTATAGAGAGATGTCGTGGAGTATCCCAACGGAAGAGCCTAATCTCTTATAGATTAGTTAGGTTAGGATAGAGAATTAGTTGTAGATAATTGTCATAGTAGATGCTAACAGGAAGATTCATGTTATTGAAAATTAATAAACCGACTGTCATTTCCTATATTGAAAATTGAGTGTCATCATTTTTGGATTTACGGATTTCTTTTCTTTTACCATCAAACACCCCCTCTACCATTATCCAGATTTCCGGGACTACGTTGGCGAAATTTAATTCGGTATACTGCGCCTTAATTTTATTTAAATTTGGGTTAGAGTTGTTTGTATTTTGCGGTTACTGAGCTTTTGAAGATTTTTGCGTGTTGAGTTTTGTGATTTTTTCGTTTTTTTTTCCGTGGCTACGGAAAGCCTGGCGCCCAACTTACCAAATAAAGAGTTTTTTTTTAGTATTAAAATTCAATAGGCGCAGTGCCGAAGGTAGGTGTTAGCTTTTATTTTATTAAATAAACGTAATAATATAAAAATGTAATTAAATACTTTTTGCTAACACCTGTTTTTTCGTGCACGATACCCTAAATATTTATTACTGTGAAATATAAAATATAAATGTAACGATTGTAAGAAATAACCGTACCTTGATCTGTTGAAGGCAAATTGAATAATTCGTTGCTCTTTGTTGAAAAGTGCTTGAGTCACCAGATTTGAAGTTGCTGTCATTCAATTCTGGCCATGCTTCTTGAAATCGTTTGAAGAGAAGGGCATCTGGCCCAAAAGTAGATCCCATGCAATGTTCATGAATAGTTTTCAAGGGAAGAGCCACCGAAAGGTGGGGGGACAGGTGGAGGAAAAAACCCGGGACCCTACAGAGGGCGCGCGGTCCTAAAATTTGAAAATTTTTTTTCGAACACCAGCAATTTAGATATTTTAGTTAAACATAATGAGTTTTTTTTTACTTTTAGTTCTAAATATACACCAATGAGTCCCGTAGCTCAGTGGTTGCCCTCTGGACTTATACACCTGGGATCCACTATGGGCCAGGCGACCGAAATTTTGGCCAAAAACAAAGTATGGAGTTTGAAGACAGGCTACTATTTAATGTTTTGTATATAGTTCAAAGTACTTAAAACCCGATTTTTACATATATATGCATTGTTAGTATCAATCCGTGTTGTGTTGATCATGGGAAATCATGTAAAATCAATAATGTGGGATATAACGCAAAAAGTAATATATTTTCAAATTATTTCTGAATCTAAATTTGTTTAAATACATTTTTGGTTTCATATGTCTTCAAAAGTTACGAAATGACTGCAATATCTACAAAACATTATACAGAAGTATATAGTATGCATAATGCACCTACTCGTCAATTGATACTTTTCACAAGTGCGCGCTTTCGATTCTCTCCACTCCAAAACTTCACATCCAAATGAGAAAAATGAGGGACCATTTTATTCTCTATGATGTATACTTTAAGCCTGATGTGCTCCATTTTTTCCGTCTTCACTTGAAAAAGAAAAAATTGGCTTCAAGCAGCCGAGCGCTTGTGAGCGCTATGTGAGAGGCAAGGGGACTCACAATAATCCATCAGCCCATTTTTTAAAAGCAAGGGGACTCACAATAATCCAGCACACCATTTTGTGAGAGGCAAGGGAGTCACAATAATCCAGCACCCCATTTTGTGAGAGACATGGGGTCTTCCAATAATCCTGCACCAAATTTTGTAAGAGCTTAAATTTGGATTTTTGTGACTACATATTCATAATCAGCAACCCCAAAAACCACCGAGTAACCTCTTTGAGCTAAATCGGCCGGCACTTTGAAATCTCTGCCGCCATATTGAGTCCGCCAATTTGAATTTTGAATTGTTGACTACATATACATAATCAGCGACCCCAAAAACCCCCGAGTAACTACTTTCAGTCGATTCCATATATTTTTCAAAATCTTCGCCGCCATATTGAGTCCGCCATTTTGAATTTAGAATTTTTGACTGCATATTCGTAATCAGCGATCCCGAAAATCCCCGAGTATGTATTTTTAGTCGATTCCATATATTTTTCAAAATCTTCGCCGTCATATTGAGTCCGCCATTTTGAATTTTGAATTTTTGACTGCATATTCGTAATGAGCGACCCGAAAAACCCCTAGTAACTATTTTTAATCGATTCCACATATAGTTCAAAATCTTCGCCGCTATATTAAATTTGGAATTTTTGACTGGATATTCGTAATTAGCGACCCCAATAACCCCCAAGCATCTCTCATTAGCCGAATCCGTAGACTTTTTCAATTTTCGATTGATTCCGTAAAACCCCTTGCTGTTCATCTTCCAGGAGTAGCAGACGCACTCAATAAGGTGTCATTATTGAATCTGACAGCTGAATGCCGTGGTGATGTCAATGGACTCAAAACGTAATACGGAACTTAAATTGTTTACTTATGGCATCGATGTGGGTGAGTTTTAAAAACCCATGACATAAACAAAGTAATTCAGGCTCGAGGGGCAAGGCTTGATGTCACCTATCAAAATTTGAAGAGCTGCTTTCAAAATTCATAGAAAATTCATTGATCTTATTTACTTCTACATAATCTCATCCTCAGACCAAACATATTTATTTGGATCATCAAGTAAACTCTCAGAAGTATTTAAAGGATCTAAAAGAAATAGTAATTATTATTCACAAGTGAGAACTTTGATTATTTACTTTGTAAATCTACCGCGCCAGTCACGAATATGGGACCACTTGTTTTTCGATTACTTTTTTTGATGTTAATTATAGGAGTGTTTACAGTTAAAACTATCGGCTAGAAAATTCGAGTCTTCTGGCTTTGATGTTCAAAAAGTGAGTCAAAACAGAATAGTAGCTTAATGAATCAATGATCATTTTGAAGGACAGTGTATTGTACGGTAATTATCCTAAAGACAATATGCCAGAAAACTTTGTATGTCGTACAGACATACAAGGCTAAAAAAAAGTAAGAAGATGTGACAGTTTTTAACGATGGTGAACTTTAAAGCATAGTTTTTTATTGAAAAAATAATAGGAAGAATTTGAAAAAATTCATGAAGGTGCTTCAAACATTTCTTAAACAATTCTCGAAGGAAAATTTACAAAATATAAAAAATTGTTAATTTTTTTACATAAAAAGTGAAATTTGCACTATTTTTGTCAAAATTACTTCATCCTAGGCTAATTTTATAGAGAATTCAGATGGCTTACAACCCATTTAAGGGCAGAAAGTCTAACTCTCATATACTTAACATTGATATGGTGTCCTGCCCACGAAATTCCCAGACAATTCCCGGATTTTTCCTGCTTACAAATATAAGGTCCCTCTTATGATAGAAGCATACATATAATGCATAGTGGGTTGCGACATGCGTAATTTGCTCAATTCCAATATTACAAATTATTTAGAAAATATATTTTTTAATTTTTAAGAATTTCAAATTTATGTAAAAAAAAGTAGCGCAACTTGAGTTGAAAAAATGTGTAAAAAGTAAATTAATATAAGAAGATTTTAAAGGTTTTTAACATTGATTTGAAACGCTTATAAATTAATATCATGTGCGAATCCGACAGATATAAAATGAGTAGTGTGTAGAATCTTATTCAGTCTCATTTACTCATTTTAATCTGCATATTTTCTAACAGTCTTATTGTGAATAATATGTCTCGAGGCAAATACAGCTTATCACTTTAAGACTGTTATAACGATTTTTTTTAAATTAAAAAAAAAACTTTTTTTAAAATCAAAATTCAATTTTATTTTTTGAAAGAAACGCCACTTTTAATTTTTTTCTATTTAAAAAAATATATTTTTTGTACACTTTGAAATTATGTAAAAGAAAAAGTGGGATGGAAATATTATCTTGGTCAAATTGAGACTTTTACGTACGAGGGTACAACGTGAAATCCACGCAGCGCCCGGGTACAAATACTGTCAGGTCTAGTGTGCTTCTAAACTTACATTTAATTATCTTGGGATGAATATCTGTGCAGAAATATATAAAGTACGTTTAATATTTAATTTTACACTTTTTATTTTATTCCTAATATTTCGGATGCTGTCAAAATTTACAGCCCCCGTAGAAATCGACCCATCCCTACCGATAGAAAATCTCAGAATATTCTCAGGCCAAAAAGTCTGGCCTGTTTCAGGCTCTCTGCAGACTCGATTTGAATGTTATTTGCTTGTTATTTATGACTGAATTCTTATCTCAATTTCGAAAAGCACATTGTAAAATTTAAAGCCTTCAGGCGATTTAAACGAGCCACCTGGACCTTTAAAAATATCTACCTGATTGCCTGCAGAGAATTTTCTCTGAAGCTTCTCAGAGCCTGAGAATCTTTAGTGAACATTCTGAGATTTCTATCGGTAGGGATTTGCCCCCATTTCAATTACCGCAGTGGTCAGAATGTCACTAGAACAACTGGACTAGTAAATTCAAATCAGGATGCTTTAAGACACTTTCAAGATTTTGTATTCTTTGTGACTAGAAAAAGTATTTGCGTCTAGTTAGGTCCCTATCTTGTACTTTAGCAAGGTTTTATTTGGTTCCTGATTAAGATAAAACGACCGAAAAGTTCTAGTCAGGAACTGGACAGGCCTTGGTCATCATACCCCAGATGAACTTTCTCAAGATGGCGCTGCATTAAGTTGAAAACACAGTCAATTGGCATAACGAAAATAAAATAAATAATGAAAATAGAAAAAAGTAAAGTACTAGATAGATAGATAGATAGATAGATAGATAGATAGATAGATAAATAGATATACTTTTATTTGTACAAGTTAAAACTATTACAATTTGTTAATTCTGATAAATACATTCAATTTCGATGAAAGAGAGCTCTGGGCTTAATTAGCGCAGACATATATAAAATTACAATAAAATCGATAAATAAATCCAATTTCAATAAAGAAGAGTTTTTTTTAGGTTAATTCGCGCAGACATACATAAAGGAGCTCTACGCTCATTATTCGTTAGTTATAAATTACCTAATCTTGAGCGCATTAACTACATAGTAATATACGTCATTCAATTTAGGAACTGGTCTCTAATGGGTTTATAAATTGGACAGTACAGAAGGAAATGATTAAGCGTTTCTCGAGCGCTGAGATTGTAAATGATGCACTTAGCATTCGTATCAATAATGTGTATGCTTTCCCCTTAAGTAATTTTGATTCTAAAATGAGATGCCAGTCTTAGTTGAGTGATGATTCTAGTTTTGCTAAATGGTAATCTGAACTTTAAATATGGTTCTGTAGTCAAATGCCTAAGGCATAGGTGTCTATAAATTTTATTGTAGCCGGAATTTATAGATCTATCGATGGTGAAGCTTTTTAAGTTATTTTCCCAAGTGTTTATAACACTATCGCACCTCTTTCCAATCCCTCTGCCAAACAGCTTGCATTGTTGTGACCAAAGAGTACAGTGCCTATATTTCAGAATCGTATAAAGACGTAGCCTTAACAATGGAGTTTAAGAGCTTTGTTGTTGCATTCCACGACTGATTTTTACACGAATACAGCATTTTTTACCCTACATACAGCTACTATTTCCTTGCGAGTGAAGAATTCTTCTACTTTATAAAATTTACCTGAGCAAGAAAAAGGCACCCCGAGATGAATGCATGAGTTCTGCCCTGGCGAAAGTATCGGATAGGAATTCATTCCGAACCACTCCGAAGTCATCCGCATCATTCCGTAATCTATATCCGAATCAATCCGAGTTAATTCGAACCAATCCGAAAAAAAATTTACATTTCGTTCGGTCCAAATCGGACAAAAATTAATCCGACTCTATCCGGTTCAATCCGAATAAATCCGAAACAAATTTTCAATCCGAATGAATCTGAACTCGGATTGACCTAAAAAGATTTTGAATCCGAATGGATCCAATTCAATCCGAACTCGGATTCATTCGGATTTAATCGGATTGAAAATTCAGTGTATATCAATCCGAATTCGGATTGATCCGGATTCATTTGGATTGAAAATTTCGTTCGGATTTGTTCTGATTGGTTCGTTTTGGAGTTCGGATTGAACCGGATTGATTCGGATTAATTTTTAAACGATTTGGGTCAAACGAAATGTACAACTTTTTTCGGATTGGCTCGAATTGACTCGGATTGGTTCGGATACAGATTCCGGAATCATTCGGATTGGTTAGGAAGGAAAACCTATCCGATACTTTCGCCAGGGTGGTATTCAAATTCATGGGTTTCCGAAACCCATGAATACATACATTCCTTCCATACCATTCTCCCTAAAAAATGTAATTATGTCGTATAAAAACAAAATTAACAGAAGCGGGCTCAGACTATTCCCCTGCAATACTCCCTCTGTAACGTGCATAGGCGTTTAATATTTGCCGCAACGTTTGAAAATCCATTTGGCCTTATCGTAAAGTTGTCGTAAGATTCTGATTGTTTTTCGGTTGAAGCCCAAGTGGTGGAGTTTATCCCAGAGCTTGTTGTGGTTGACTGAGTCAAATGCGCGCCTCAAATCAACAAAGATCATAAACGCGCACTCTTTATTTAAACCTATATTAATATTTGCAACTGACGCTAAGGTGAAGAGGTGGTCCAGTGACCCCCTTCTCCTTCTAAAGCCTGCTTGTTCTTCTGAAATTTTGCCAACCCCCTCGGCCCAGTCCATAATTCGGCTTCCAAGCATAGATGTGAAGCATGCACATTTCTGCCAACGACCAACCGTGAGAGACACTTTCTGAATCTAATGCAACGTTAAATAAGTTAAGAAAGTAATGCTACCAGATTGGCTGTAGGTTTGTTAAGATTTCGGTATTGACTTTATCTACATCCGGGGCTTTATTATTTTTGCAGCTTTTAAGACAACTAGTTAATTCTTCTAATGTAAAATCTTTATCAATGTAAGGGTGTAAAACGGTTATGTAAGAGGTATATAAAAACGCTCTCCTGGGATAAATTCCCTCATAAAAACGCTCCCATAATGCTACGTTGTGTGCGTTTATATACGGTTTTGTGTGTTCGAATTCGTTTACAGTTTTCCAGAATTCTCCGCTATTACTTGCATTGAACAAGGTTTCTATCATTTTGTCGCGGCAAAAATTGAGTATTATTGCTATGTCTACACGTTCTAAATGCTTTTCTCGTTTAAATTTTTATTTTCCTGCATTCTTTATTGAAAAACTCTTTTCTGGGCGGAAACAACGGTCTCCCTATACAAAGCGGTTTTCTAATTGAGTATTCTGTTTCTTGGGCCGCTTGCTAAATTGATATAACTAGATTATTATATAAATCATAGCTGTTTGTGCTACCGAAATAATGGCTTAGTTACAAGGAAAAATATGAATAGAAATTTTGCATCTTTGTTTCAGCCCTTTTAAGTGTTTCAACATAAGTAGGTGCCTTAACAGTTATTTTTTCATTCGGCATATTTTAAAATTTAATTTTTAAAGTGACCATACGTAGTCTGATTTTTCTATTATGGGGTGTACGTAGAGATCATGAACCAAATCCAAGGCACTTAGGCTAACTCAGGAAAAATCCATAACACTCTTGCCGTTCTTAGTTGCGATATTAGTAAAGTTTGCAGGTCAGTCCTATCGTGTACGCTCATAACACAAGATAAAATTATTTTCTTCCATAGTTCGCCAGTAAGTATTACCAATTATCAATACACGATTTGGAAGTTCTGATTTAACAAAAATTCAAAGATTAGCCTCTTCCCTTACTAAACTTCTTCATCAAGAAATCTAGGAAGTCTGAAGTTCACAGTCGTCAGCCACGTTTCCGCTAAAAATATTATCTGGTTATTCGTAATACATTGCATTTCTTCATTATCTAGATTCTAAACGGTACCGTAGCCGCTGACATTCCAGAAGCAGATGCTGTAGAGGTGGTGCTCCTCTGCAGACGGCGAACAAATAGACGAATTGTGGGTTGTTGGATTAGTGTGATAATTGTAGAACCTCTGGTTATTGCTAGCGCTCCCGCTGTGAATGTTTTGTTCAATCGTGGCCAGTCACGCATTTTCAGTTTCGTCTTCTTATAAAGTGTCATCTTTCTCGATTTGGTCGTTTTTTGTTTAATATGAATCCATGGTACCAGCATCTTGCTTTCTAACTTTAGGCGGGGCACTTTTGCCATGACTTTTACCAGGACGTCCTCTTTTACATTTCAAGTCGGTCTTCTTATTTGCTGAAACGGGGTTTTTTGACGCGCTATCATTAGATTGTGTAGCCTTTGACAGCAGTTCTTCCCATTTCGTGGATTCAAGTTGATCAGGGGTGTAAGATGTTCTAAGACCCAGATTTTACCATCCCTCACCCGCACCTGGGCTACAGACTTTTTTAGTTGGTTTATGGTTGAACAGCACCTGTCGTGAATTATTTGGCTTACCTTATCCAGGTCTTTATTGATGTAAATATTAGTACCCTTTAGTTTATGTTTTCCATGATGATGCTTTTGACTAATCCTCCTGTGAAACCTAGTAGCACAGGTCTAGTGCGACCTAAGATTGATGTTCCAAGTTTTCTTAGTTGGTCCTCTACATTTAAGTCAATTGCGATTCCTAGCTTATCTTTCAGGAGGGTTTGAATATAATTGAATAGATATTCGTTTTTCCTCAATGGTGTGGGACAAGCCATAAATAATAACGTTATTTCTCTCTTGACGCGTTCGATGGACTTGTTTTGTAGCAAGACCTGTTCGCACAGTTCATAGCAGGTGCCTTTTATTTCCTCGATACTCTCTTCGTTCGCTTTAATTGTTTTTACGTACTCTCCAATAAATGCTGAAATCGAATTTTCCGTATCCTTTCTCATGTTAGCCTTAAGATCTTGCAGGCTTTTTAAGGGAGTCCTGAGTTATGTGTTTATCCATGATTTTCCTCTGCTTACGCCGTTGCGTAATCACGACTGTCGATTAATTGCAAAACGCACACGTACATACGTACACATCACCTCTAGCTTGATAACAGTACAACCACCAAGTACACAAACAGAGAGAAACACACCACTATAGGATAGAACCGAAATCTGGTTGCACGTGCAAGAATTATTTAGGGTCAATATCTCATCCTCCACTTGAGACACCTTTTGAAGAGATATGTACTTATGAAGAGCGTAAAAGCCTTTGTATTTGAGTAATGTTTTCACCACATACCCGCCGTTACAATTAACAAAAAACCATGATATTCGCGGAGCGATGAAAAGTGTAACAAACGACGGCCATTACATCAAGAAAGTAGAACAAGAGAACAAATGAAATAAATTAATTCAAAGGATGAAAATATCAAATGTGCAGTTTAAATTACATAAAGCAGTTTGTTTATGTAGTACACCTGGATTATGGTCGCAAACTCTTTAATTTTTCCTCAATAGATGCAATTTCATTACTTGTATCTGCTAGTAACTTTCTTTCTTCCGTTTCTCCAGAGCATCCATCCATTTTCCGTCGGCATTCCTTATAGAGAGAATCAATTCCTTAGATATAGTTAAACATGTAACTCCTGCTATAGTTACAGCATCATGTATTATTCGATTTGCCACTAGGGTTTCTTCTTTTAGGTTTTCAGATTTCCTGTTTCTTTTACCTTTTTTGTCAAAAGTATTTGCATCTAAAACTCATCCAATCTCGTTTCCTTCTGAGAGAACATCTTGATTTGCTCAATTACGTAGTGATCCAACATTAATGTCTGCTGTTCTCGGTCTGCATTCTGAATCACACTGGCGGGAAGCAAATTGGCCGTGAGAAGATTGTCTAAGGCTTTGGCCAAGTTCTCCTCTGCTGATGTTTTAGCAAAAGCTACTGTTCCAGGATTAAGAAAGTTTAAATTTATTCTAGAAAAAGTTTATTAGTACATTTCACTTATTCCCTAAGATAGATTTTTGTGCGCCGACTTCTTTTTATAATTTAATTTTTTTAATTCTTATAGCATATGTAAATAAAAGTAATTCTTGTTCTGTATAACTGAAATATAATAACAATCTTTAAAACATTTATATTCAAAGCGTGTTGGCTTTAATTAGTGTCTAACAGTGAATATGAAACATTAAGTTTTTATTTTAATATCCACCTATAGTCCTAAGACATTGTTGCACTAGACTTATTCACTTGGAACGTTAGTTTTTATTTATGTCTTAACATGTAATGAGTTTGGGAGCTAATAAATGAGAGAAATCTGTTTTTAGGTTTTTTCTAAAAATATTTAGTGTTTTTATATTTTTGCGTCCTTTTTATTTTTTGGGTATAAGACACAGAATAAAAAAAAATAATAAAAAAAGTTATAAATTATGAATTTTAAAACTGGTAGATGGAAGGCAGATAATTAAGAATGGTAATTAACAATAGATCCGAGATACAAAGCGCAGATAATTAGAAATAGCAGACTGTTTTTTAAAAATTTGCCTACACTATTGAGCATTTTTAAATATATTCTTTGCCCCCCCTCCTCTTTTCTTGAGCATCAGACGTAATAAGAAAAATCTAAATTGTATATATTGGTAATTCGGGAAGACGGAACGGCAACTAGGACATTTTAGATTTGAAGACCTGAGATACAGAAGGCAGATAATTAAAATTGTCAAAGTGTTTTTGAGTTTTTTCCATAACTGTTGATTGTTTTTTTTAAATATATACCCCCCTCCCCCCCTTTGAGCACCAGACACAGAAAGAGGCAAAAAATCACAGATTATATATTTGTAAACCTGGGTGATCGAAAGGCAATTAGGAAATTTAATTTTGATGGCCGTGTGGTGTGGGAGGAAGATATTAAAAAATGAAAATAAAAATTATCGCTCTGTTTTTGAAATGGTAAATTTGTACGCTTGAGAGACTTAGAGTCCGAACTTAAAGAATGGCAAAACGAAAAGATTCTACATTTGAAAACTTGAGGTACGGCAGTCAGACATTTAATAATGTCAAACTGTTCCTGACAATTTATTACATTTCTTTTCCTCCACACTTTTTGGTGTTTTTATTAATTAATTAATTTTGTTTATTTATTTTTTAATAAGTAAAACTCCCCTCTCACCTTTGAGCATAAGACACCAAAAAGCAAGGATTGCAAGGTTATGATAAGCGAACTTGAGGTACGAAAAAACAGAAACAAATAGGAGTATAAATTTATAAATCTTAAAATGAGCCACAGAATTGTAAGGAGAAACAACACTGTATAGTTATAGTTATTTGTGATACAAGTGCGCAAAATAGGTGATACGAGTTAGCAATCACCTATGCACACGTGTATCACACGCTATTTTTTGCAACGCCCGTCCGAAAAAGTTGTGTTGGGAGGAGTTGACAAAAAATACTAATCTTAAAAGAAAAGATTTTTAAATTTCGTAAACTACTTTTTTGAAAACAAGAGTTTAAAAAAAAAAATGTTGAAAAAAAATTTCAGAAAATTTTTTCTTTTTGAAATGAGATGTTGTAAAAAAAAATTTGAAATTTGAAAAAAATTGGTGAAAAAAAATGTTGGAAAAAATTGTTAAAAAAAAATTGTTGAAAAAAAATTATGTAAAAAAATTTTTTGGGGCTTATGAAAACTTAAAAACTTAAAAACGAAACTTCAATCATTAAAAGATTTGTTCAAGTTAAATCAAAATTTATTTCAAGAAGATACCAACACCAGTGTTTAAAGTTAACTGTGCCAGTTTCTAAAGTACCTCATCTCGAAAGTGCGCATGCGCAGCTTTTTCACCAGTGCCTAAAGTAACCCATCTTCAAACTGCGCATGCGCGAAAATTGTTTCGCGCACAGATTGCTCAAATAAGGTTCTTTAGACATCATTTAGAAGCATGAAAAGGTCAACTTTTGAGGTGGGTGTTGCAAAAAGTAATTTTTTAAAATCAATATGTTAAAAAAAGCACACACAAGGCACCAATGTAATGGCAATGGTAGTAATAGTAGAAAAAATACTGGAGTTACCAACCTTGAGAAATGGCATTTTTTTCCTTTATTTTTAAACTTTAAAACTTTCGTGTAGTTGTTTTTGATATTTCTTTACACTTTTTTGTTTCAAATTTGGTTTGAATTTTTATGACACTACTTTAGAAAAAAAATGTCTTCTAGTTTGTTTGAATTTTTGAAATTTGTTTTATTTGGGTTCTTCATCTCACTGAGAACTACTCTCAGTGCGATTCAGTATGAAACCGAGTGAAAACCGGCTTTCCTAAAAACACATGTTCCCTGAGTGAACAAGAACGTTTTTTCCCCATCGCAGGGTTTGGCTGGGATCAGTAACGTTTTCCTGAAGCAGATATCCGAGAATGCAGTTTGCTGTTATACTTTCTATTCTACATTCTTTGAAACATTTTTAAATACATTATGAGCTATTTTTATTACAATATTTTTGAAATTTTAATTTGTTAATTTTTCACGCACGTGTACATTGAGATTGTTCAGGGCGAGGGGTCGAAGTCGACCGTATATACGCGACTTTTAGGAGAGAGGGAAGACTCACAAAATCTTCCCGCTCCACTTACTATATATTCTCACCCATGTAGCGGCGCGGCTCACGGACGGGGTATAGATGAGACGCGTAGATTGCAGTGGTGAGTGGTGGGAGTTGTTTCACGGGATCTCGAGCTCTGGTGCGAAAGCCCGATTTCACGGGTGTCTAACAACTCAATTGTCAGCAATAATAATGGTCGGAAATTTTTGTCGATGGTTTCATTAAAAAGAGCAACACAAAAAATATCGAAAGGTGTAAAAACCTCGATTTCGATTTTTTTAGAGTAAGCCCCCTTTCTTCGCCGCACGTCGCATATACTATAATGTAAGAAATCTTATCTTTGAGTAACCTCATATTCAAAGCAATTTCACTATCAGAGAACATTTTTTTTAAAAAGAAAAACGTCCGCCTCCTTATCTTTAGAAAGTTTAAAGTCCTCAAAATGCGTTACCAAACGTGACCCATTCGATACGTTAGGTAGAGATGAATTAGTTGGATGAGTGGGTATTAGCAAATTACCAGTACTTGCTGTTGACAAAATGCTTGAAGTTGCAAAGCTTTGTGAGAAACTCATGTAAAAGGAAGCAGGAATACTTACAGAATTCTCAGCAAAACCGACTAATTCTTGATGCCTTTAACTTTTGATGTGACTTTTAAGGGCAGAACGACACATAAATTCAAATGAAAAACTTCTGACATAAAGCGTACAAAGAGTATGACACTTCTGCATGTCTTCTTCCAACCACGAAAAATCAAGTTTCCAAGCTCATTGGAAAGTACTTAGCCTCGGCATCATAGAAAATAATGTAAATGGTCTAAAAAATT
>CAKNWW010187757.1:0-12590 GCA_932074435.1 Andricus kollari
AACAAATGGAAAATTTGTGAAAAAACCGCGTCTTTCTAACTGCATTCCATGAGAAAATTGCTAAAAACAATAATAAATTGTTTAAACAATTCATTAAAATATCTAATTTTCAGGGTAAAGTAATATTTTATGTATTAGGAACAATTTGATGATATTTGAAAGTGATATTTTATTCGTATTGTATGGCTAATTGTGAAGAGAAATGTTGAGTTTCAACTCGATTGAGATTTTTCTATCACATTTTTCCCCTCAACATTTTCTGTAACGTTTTTCCTCGGAAATTTTTCTATAACATTTTTCCCCTCAACATTTTCTGTAACATTTTTCCTCGGAACTTTTTCTATAACATTTTTCCCCTCAACATTTTCTGTAACGTTTTTCCTCGGAACTTTTTCTATAACATTTTTCCCCTCAACATTTTCTGTAACGTTTTTCCTCGGAACTTTCTCTATCACATTTTATCCCTTAAGATTTTCTATAACGTTTTTCCTCGGATATTTCCGAGTAACATTTTTACCTCGAGATTCTGTTTACCTTTTTTCCTCTGAACTTTTTCGGTTACTGTTTTTCCTCGGAACTTTTTGTATACTGTTTTTCCCCAAAACTCTCTGTGACACATTTTTCCTCTGAGCGCGTCATATGAGTCCTTTAATCCTTCTTGCTCTACTGATACCAAATTATCACCATACCAGAAGCTAAAATGTAGATTAAAATTTTTAGATTTAAAAACTCTTTCACTCATACCTCCATTAAAAAATGATTGAATGTCCAAAAAATATATTTGATGTATTCTTCAATCTTCAAGGCTCAAGGAGATGCTGCATCGAGGGTGACTGAATACAAATTTTAGTGATGTTTTTAAATTTCCGTCTTTGTCAAATATAGCTTCGATTGTAACTTGTTTCATACATGATGCATATACACGGAGAAACTCTGGAACGAGCGTTAAAATAAAAAAAAATTCGTAGCACTAGCCACAGTTGCCAACACACTGCCTGCTCGCGAATTCACACGAGCCGCTCGTGTTAATGGCAACAGCAGCGCGAGCTTGGTAAGTGTTGCGATTGGCCCGGTTCGTTCTTGGGATTGGCAACAATCTCTCGTGTTAATTTTCAATATCGCGTGGTGTCGCTCTAACGTTTAGTGACAACCGCGCTGGTCTCTCGGTTCATTCGCAGCAACAACTTTAATTTTTTTCCAATTGCACTATGAGCGGTATCAGCTGATCTTGAAGAACATAACATGCATACACGTCGTGTTTGTTTATTCGTGCGGCTTAATCCTTATCAAATTTTTTTTTCGGAAATTTTACTTTCGCAGCTTTGTATTGCAAGTGTTACTTCTCAGATTTTCTATGCTAATTTTCGTTCTTCATAGATCTAATGAAATTGAATCAAATTTTATCATTTATGATTGATGGAATTATTTCCAAGATTAATTTTCATAATGAATTTGCCTATTTCATTAATTAAATTCTGATAAAAATTCTACTTTCAAAGTTCTGTTCCAAAATATTTTCTTCAAATTGTGCCTATTACATTAATTAAATTTTGATGTAAATTCTACTTTGAAAATTCTGTTCAAAAATATTTTCTTCAAATTGTATTGCGAAAATTAGAATAATCTGAGTACACAAAAAAAAAAAAAAATTTATTACATATTTTTCTATTGGATAATATCACTGAACTTACTGCTTACTTTTTCATCTTTTGAACTGTTGTTTCACCATGTATGAATCGTCTAAAAAGATTACCCAAATTATCAAGCCCGCAAAGTACATTTCATCATGACACGTTTTCCCTTAGTATTTTCAGCATTTGATAATTTGGCGAATGAGTCGAGCGACAAGCGCGGTGGTCACTAAACGTTAGAGGTATTTGACACCACGCGCTATTGAAATTTAATTACAAGTGTACATTGTATCGATTAATACAGTGTATTGATTAATATGCATATATAGACACTTAGAGGCAGGGTACATAACACCTCCCTCTTTAAACATTATTTCGTCCTCGAAATTCTTTAATTTAAAAAATGAATCTTTTTCGTATTTACTGATCGCAATAGAGATGTTCGTGATTGTACTGCTTCCACACGTGCTGTATAAGTTATAACATTAGGTTGATTTTCTACTTTGTTTTTTATACAAAAAAGAATCATTTTCTTGGGTATACATCTAGTTATATGTCTTAGCACTCCATGCTTAAAAAGCGCGTACATGGTTATCGATCCTATCGCTATATAGCCTAAACGCTGTAACCATTCTGAAGTAGTTTCACTCGAACCTTTTGGATTTTTATAAGTATACTTTGGACATCGTTTAAACTAAGTTGTGCTTTCCTAAGTACATCTATATCAATTTGCTTGGGCATTTGAATTAATCTCTTATCTAAGTTATCTAAGTTTCCTACGTTATGTTGCATATCGTAAGTTTCGTTGACAACAATCGTTTTAGACATATTTAAGTTTTTTGATGAATTAAGTTTATCGTGGTTGTTATATATTTCACAATTTTCGCAGATGATTAATGTGGCAACTTTGATTAGAATTGGTTCAATTTTTTCTCCACATATTAAATCTAGGCTTATGTCGGTTGTGGGAATTACAATATATCCTCCTATTACCGGTATGTAAGTTTCTTTATGAAGCAAATAAGGAGATTGTAAACATGTTGTTTTTGCATATCTTCTCAGTAAACTTGCTTCACAAGTATTTGTTTCATAAATTCTTAGATTAGGCTGATTTCTTTTACATATTCAATGTCTATTTATTGTTTTACATTTGTTAATTGTCTCTTTATCAGTCGGTACGTAACTTTCTTCCTCGAAATTGTATTTTGGGCTGTGTTGTATTTCAAATTCTTCTAGTGTGTGTTTCAAAATTGCAGGAGTTAAAATTTGTGGATGTATAATTCCATATCTACCATTATTGATAGAATCTATTGCTATATTAATATTTTCGTTTATTTCTTCATCGAGGATAGTTATTGGAATTAATTTTATATTAATGAAATTGTCTTTAGTACTGGAATTCAGTTTTTCAATTGTTTGAGATTCTAATGCAATTTTATCCTTTACTTCATGGTCCGTATCTAGTACTATTTTGATGATTTTCATTGGGTTATTTAAAACGGAAACTGTATTCTCATTTTCAGTATATCATTTATCAAATTCTGAATTTATTTGATATAAATCTGATTCAGTCAGGCTTCCAAAAAGGGTTTTAGAAATATCACCTATAAAATTAGCCAGTCCTCTTTTATGTCTTTGTTTTCCAAGTAACTTATGTAAAATTGTAATTTTGTTTATTAATCTATTACGTCTATGTTTTGGTAAGCTTATTTCATTTTTCGCTGTACATTCATTTTCGCATGTATTTTCTTTTAAGTCAATTGTTTGTTCTATGACTTGAAATCTACTTTCGGTTGTGGTCAAATTTATTCCTATAATTAGTTTCCAATTCTCGTGATATAGGTAGGCTTTGCTGATTTCCTTCATGTAAATGTTTCCATATATTTCTTGAAGGACGTAGTTTGATTGTGTTGCCGTTATCAGCATCCATAATAGCAGAATCATTATTTTTCTGAAACATTTCTGGCAAGGGACCAGAAATGTCTAACGCGATTTTTTCAATAGGGTTAGTAGGTGTGTCTGGAATGATTGATTGTGCTTGATTAGTGACTCTTGTTCTATTCTGAAATTTGCAAATAGGGCATGCTTTTACGTGTTTCTTAATTTCTTCATCCATATATTTCCATTCACCAATTTGCCTTGCTTTTCTAATTGTATTTTTCTCTCCAAGGTGGTTAGCGTGGGCTTCTTTAATGATGGGTTTCCTTTCTTCTTTAGTTAATTCCCTGGTTTTATAAAAGCATACATGGAATCCTATTTCTGGGTAATAATTAGATAAGTATTGTAATATTTCTAAAAGAGTTTCCTTTTCCAATGGTGTAAAAGTTGGGTCACCGAAAATCAATCTTACTATTGTCAGTCCCCTATCTCTGAATTCTGTTATTAATAATCCTAAATAACGTATGCAATTTTCCTCATTATAATCTGGCATGTTTGATTTGTTTATTAATTTCCAAAGTTTACCTTCAACGTTTGGTTTAGGTTTAACTCTATTGTTTGTTACTGGGTTTTCATTCCATTCTAAAAATCCTGTACATAGTTGATTATCTTCTTCCTTTTCCTGCTTGTATTTTAAAGGGGTTTCCTAGTAGGTACTGTCTCAATCATTTCACTGCCCAAACAATTGCTAAAAGCTCTTTTTCGCTAGTGCTATAATTTTCTTCTGCTTTGTTAAGTGTTCTAGATATGAAGAGGAATGAGTGTCCTTTTTGTGACAATACAGCTCCTAAACCAAGATTAGATGCGTCTGTTGTATAAAGTAAATTCTTCTTTAAAATTTGGAAATCGTAATACTGGTGCATTGCATAAAGGTTCTTTTAATTTTTCAAAGCTTTCTTGGCATCTGGATGTCCAATCGAATATTACTTTTTTTCGCATCAAGTTGGTCAAAGGTTTAGTTATGGCGGAGAAGTTTTTTATAAACTTTCTATAGTATCCAGCGAGTCCTAAAAACGATTGTATTGTTTTGAATGTAGTTGGAGTTTTTAAGTTTTTTATAGCTTCTGTTTTTGCTGGTTTAGGTTTAACTCCATCTTTTGTTATCAAATGACCTAAATATTTGAATTCTCGCCTAGAAGTCCTCTAAACGCATTATCCATCATACGCTGGAAGGTGGCTGGGGCGTTCTTCAATCCGAAGGGCATTCTATTATACTCAAAGTGTCCCTGTGAAGTAGAAAAAGCTGTATATTTTTTTGATTCTTCTTCCATCGGGATCTGGTGGAAACCAGCACCCATGTCAAATGCGGAGAAGAATTCAGCTTGACCTAAATGATTTATTATATCATCTATTACTGGGATAGGGTACGCGTCTTGGTCGGTGTCTTTATTGATTTGTCTGTAATCTACAACCAATCTTAATTTGTTACCTTTTTTAGGAACTACCCATAATGGAGAGTTGAATGATGATTGTGAGTGTCTTATTATTCCTTTATCCAGTAGTCTTTGTGTTTCTTCTAAAGCAAATTCTCTATGTTTCTCGGGTAATTTTTGTGATCTAAGGTTTATTATCTTACCTGAATTTAAAGTGATCTTGTGCTTAGTTAACGTTGTGCATGGTAGTGCGTCTGATTCTAACGTAAATATTTCGTTGTATTTAACTATTACTTTTTTGATTTCCTCTCTGATTTAATTTTCAATGTGATTTAGTTTTGAAATTTTTAATAGTTTGATTAGTCTTTCCGATCCTATTCTGTTTTCATTTTTAGAATTATAAAACTGATCCCTTGATTCAATAGCCATTGTTTTTTCGTAATTTATAGTTTTTGATACTTCAATGGGTTTCATGTCATAATTAAATATTGGTAAAGCTTTTTTGTTATTTTTTATTCGATAGATACCATCCGATATTCCTTCTGGATTTTCTATCCAAACGTCTTGATTATTTTCTTCTGTTTTAATTTGACAAGCTAAACTTGAGTGTTGTGCGATGTATTCCCCGTCATCATGTAAAGGTATTTTGTTATTTTCTGAAATTAAATAATTTGTAGTTAATGAATATCTATTGAATTTATTGAAGAATGGTAAACCAATTGTGCCTTCTTCTGGTAGAGGAAAGGCATAATTGATTATATGAAAAAGGTGATTCTTTCCTGAGTAATTATGGTATGTTGCACTGTTTGATTGATGTTTATCATTTCCCATTACGGTCCCAGTCGGTTGATTTAATGGTAGGGTCGATTCTTTTATTAAACTGAGTGATGGTCCAGAATCTACTAATAATCTGTATTTTCTTCCGTCTGTTCTTCTTCCTTATATGGATTGCAATCGTCCAGAGATTGCTGATATTCGGCAGTCTCTTCGTAATCTATCTGTTCTTAAATCTCCTCTTGTCCTGATTTGAGTTTAAGGTGGTCGTTTAGGGTTTGGGGTATTCTGAAAATTTTGGGGCTTAACATAGCATTGAGCCGCAAAGTGTCCTATTTTTCCGCATTTACGGCATGTCATTTGTGATCGATCAACTAGTGGTAAATTCCGGTTTAGGGTTTTAAATGAGAATGGTGTTGTATTCGCCTGAGGCCTAGGTATAGGTGTTGACATTTGTGGTCGTGAAAGCTGGGGCATACATTTATTAAATGTTGGTTGACGAATTGGCTGCACTTCTCGTAACCAAATATCCATTTCTATTGCCGAATTCTGTGCTTCTGTCAAGCTAGATGGCTTTTGGCTTTAACTTGAAGTCCGATTTACCTTTTTAAATTTAACAAATACCGTTTTAAACATTCTCCGTCTTCAATATCTAAAGCAACTTTTCTTTCTGTCCGATTCGTATGTTCACTTTGTACTGCGTATTTTAATTCGTTAACTACCTGTCGAAATCTTAAATAAAAATTTTGAGTTAATTCCGTTTGTCCTTGTTTTACGTTTCCTAATTTAGACCTTATTGTAGCTACTGATCCTAGTTGTGATAAATTTTGACGCAATGCGTTGTATAATTCATCAAAAGAATTTATTCGTATATCTAGTGAAATATCGGGTTAGCTACATCTTTTCTTTACTCTTTTTACAGATTTTATAAAATCTTCTATGCCTATATCGTCGTAACCGTTTATTTCTTTTATAGTTCTAATTATATCTTTGGCCGAAAAAAAATCGATAGAACCCTGATCTTGCTCTGGGTTATTCGAGTTGTGACGTGGTTCAGTGGGTGGTGCGGTTGATGAGTCGGATGAGCTATTGATTACGCGCGCTGCTTTAGAGTTGCGCTGAGTGGAGTTTGGCGGCATACGTTTCTCTTTTCTTTCTTCACCCTCACTTTCGTCGCTGGTAATATCTTAATTATCGGTTACTATCTCCCCTTTTAAGCCTACGGAGTTTCCTATCTTCTGTATCTCTAACAATCGTTTATAATTTTCTCCATCTAAAGTATTTACATTAATTATTATTTGACTCATTGTAGACTCCATTCGGTCTACTTTTGTAATTAATAGTCTTAATAACTCATCCGTGGTCATTGTTGAAGAGGATTGCGCTCTGTTGGGGGAGGATGCGCGGGACATGCTTTATGCTGTATGGAATAGATTATTAATTTTATATATTATGTATGTCGAGTCCGAGTCAGTGGATAAGTTTGTTTCGGTTACGTAATCTTTTTTATCTATAATTGAAAAATTTCAGTTTGAAAAAATATTCTTTTAATTTTCTTTTAATTAATTTCTTCATTTTTTCGTGGTGTGTACCTAAAATTAACCTGTTTATAAGCGGGTGTAAATTCGCGGTTTTTCTGAATTTTCTTCGATTAACTTTTCTAATTTTTGCCTTTTGTTGATTCCTCTTCTTGGCGAAAAATTTTACGTGACAAGATTTTTCCCGTTTAAACAATGAGATTGTCTCACAGGGCTATATCCCACGTATAGACAAACTCAAAGTAATGTTTGTTTATTGAGGAACACAGAGGCCAGGGAGCACCATTAGCGTGTGTACCGTCGCAGGTTTGAGTTACAAAATTTATAACATCCAAAAATGTTATAAATTTACCCAATTCTATTAATCCGTACAAAAATCTAATTTAAAATTAACACTTCTTATAGTTAATCTTCTTTACTTAAAAAATCTTCTTTTTTCGCGATTTGTTTTCGCTCAGTCGTTGACTCGTTCCCGATCAATACTTGCTGGGCGTTGGCCGCAAGCGCGCCGCAAGCGTGTAGTAATGTGAAGTCAATGTAAGCGTGTACGTAAGGGTTAATCTTTCATAGCATAGGGCTTATTCGGTTTTCGGGTCGCCCGTAGGTAGATCCGGAGTCTTCTTGAATTTCCGTGGAAATTCTCACTGTCCTTTACTTCCTTCTTGAATTCCGTAGCATCCTTTAGTTCCTTTTTGTGTTCCGTAGAATTCACAAGTGCGTCTCGAAAATAGTGCACTTTTGACTTTAATGAGCAACCGTAGAAGCCGAGTCGTTTGCCACTATCCTGGCAGGATCGCCAAAAAATGTTATGCGTTGCAGGTCAGGATCGCCAATAAGCATATATTATATAAACTTATACAATTTATTCAAAGATTAATCGAGTTGTGACAAAAAGGGTTGACAAGAGTTACATAAGCGCGGTTGAAGTACTGGACGGGACTTGCGTCGTGACGAGACTTGCGTCGTGACGGGACAGATGAGATTGGAGAACCAACCCTAAGGGGGGTCAATGTGGTAGCGTATCGATTAGCACTTCCAGAACCTTCTACTAGTCGTACAAGCTATAAAAAGTAAATTCGCAATTACAAGTGTACATTGTATCGATTAGTACAGTGTATTGATTAATATGCATATATAGACACTTATAGGCAGGGTACATAACAAGGGACTACATTTTTTTTTATTTCATGATTCGAGCTTGCTTACGGACAAAGAGCCCCTGCTTAAGATGGTCGGTTACCTTGGGCCTATTTATGTCTGTATTTAAGTCCTATATATTCTAGCGAACGACGTAGGTAATAACGAGTAATAACGTTTGCCACATTGTGGTCACAAATGAATATTATGCTTGTGAGTAAGTAAAAAAAAGTTTGTAGTGTTAAAAGGGATTAGTCTTATGAAGGCTTTACAACAGCCAAACCTTTCTTAACTGCCTTTCGTGTGTCGAAATTCTCAAGGTTGGACCGCCATAAATTAAAGCATAAAAAAGGACTCAAATTTTTCAGGCGAACTCTAGAGATGAAATTATTCAGATAGAGACTGACAATTCACTGCAATTTGTATGACCCGGCCTGAAACTTTCGCCTGAGATGTTTCGGAGAATTCCTTTCGGTAGGGGTAATACGCTCCAATTCTACATATCGCCTATCAGTGCACGGCAGTTGCAATTCTATCACAGGGTTAATTATTTTTTTTAATAACAATACGATGTAAACAAGCATTACGGGCCCGTTAATTACTTTTAACTAAACTGCTTTATTAAATGATAATTTCTGAATGTACGATAGGTTAAATTGCGGTCGACTGTGGTTTTCTAGCATAACTTTTTGTATAACTTCTAACTTTTTTACAATTTCTATAGCGCATTAAAACCTACTTCAGTAGACAAAATTACTGCTATGTAAACTTTTACTTACCTGTAATATAAAATTTCATGCAATTTATCTTTCAGGAAACTATCGCTGTTGAGAATTCAGATATTCTTTATTACATGCTACAATGCCTGAGTGTAATGTGCTTATATGGAGACGCGTTATCTTCAGCTGCAAAGGACCATCAAGGATTCTTCATATGGTGTCAAGAAAACCTTTTAATAAAGAAGTACGTATAAATAAACGCATGCTAAATGTGGTACTATAATTACCCATTCGGGAAAATTATACATAGTTTATACATTAGGGTGGCCTAAAACTCTAATTTCAGATAGCTACATCTATTTTAACGTACAGTTCTGCCCGCCCCGTTTTAGCTCTTCTCAAATGTAAGATTGGTCACGAAATAGGATTAATATTTTCGGAAGTATTTATTCGCACTGAATTTGAATCTGATTTTAATTTACTTCATTGTGTCAATGCTAAATTTAATATTGAAATCTTTCTTATAGTCGCTTAAATGGTTGAAGGTATAATAGTTAAAAACTTCAGATAAAAAGCTGTATAATATTAAGCCTTTACAAAAAGTCCTGTAAGGTAGATGTAAGGGTTATCAGAATCTTAAGACGGATTCCGGAGTTCATTTGCCTAAAGCTATATTAAGCTGAACTACAATTAACAAAATGGATCTCATCGAATAAAATGGATAGATAAAATAACTGCTGGAGTGTTCGGCACTATCATGCGTGAGTAATCGGAAATAACATTTCAGAATATTAAACATATTGCTTGTATTATTTATAAGAATAATTTAAGGAAATACAAATTAAGGAAGGTTTACACGGAAAGAAGTTTGGGTAAGCGGCTCTCCCACTACGTGCAAAGGCTGTGCCAAACGCTAGGAGATCGGCTTGCTTTCAAATTGCTTGCTTTCAAGAGCGGCCGCTCTCTCGTTGTGGGAGAGATTTTGTCCCACAATGGTGCAGCCGTTGCACGAACGTGCTGAGCAAGCAGCGCGCCTAGCTACGGGATAACGGCGCACCCACGAACTGACTTACCGAAAATCGTTCGCTAGTTTGGGAGTTTTGTTATTTATTTGCAAGTGGCCATCGAGGTGGTTTTTTCGTGTTCAAAAATGGATGACTTTTTTATAAAGTACGATTTCCAGCATCTGAGGCATCTTTTCGAATGTAAATATTTCATAAAATATATATGCTTGCCGCTTTAAATATGTGCAAATAACCTATGAATTGCAAAGAGTTTAACATTCATTAATGTATCGTGACGCACGACAACTTTCTTGGAAATGCACATTTCATACATAACTTTTTTAAAAATGAACGTAATATTCTATTTAGATTTAATATTCATTTAAAAATTAAGAGCGCAGATTCACTTCTGAAGTGACCTGCGCTGGCGGATTGCTTTCCCTTTTATGGGGCAACTGTTGTCCCACAGGCGGGAGAGAATTTCGACGCACGTTTGACGCATTCGTTCACCCAAATGTGACGCAGTGTCTGCACCACACGCGCGGTGGCGCTGCTCTACTACTGCTAGTGCAGCCGCTTACACAAACTTCTTTCCGTGTAAGAATACTTTACACCGAGAAAAATATATTCTTAATTTGAGACGAAAATTCCACTTCTTGAATCCTCTCACATTTTCATCTCAAAAGGCAAACAGTTGGCAAAAGGAAGACTTTTGCATTTTCCTCTAGGATCGAGTATAATCCTCTAATTTGTAGAGGAATTACTCTCAGATCAGAACTTGCGCATGCGGAGTCAATCAAGCGTAAAAACCTAACTTGTTTAGTGTCGGTCAGTTTTAAATGAGATGGTGGATTTTTAAGGAAGCAGTGAATTATAACATTTAAACAATGGATAAAGAGCTGATTTGGCTTTTAAAAGATTTTGAACTCAGCATGTATGTGCAATCGTTCGAAAGTAACTAAATTTTTAGATTGTGCATTTCTTTATGCACGTGGTGTACAAATTATATGATTTCTTCATTGCTATTATGTTGTTTCCTCTATTTCTGTACAAAAAATATAACAATACAATGTATTAGCTATCGAAAAATTAAAAAGAATGGCAAAAATGCCGCTTCTATTAACCAAAATTATAAAAGAACGGCGAAAGTCGCCGCGTAATCGGAAATTGGGTTACGGCGAATTTTAATAGATTATCGCAAATTTTCGCGTAGTGAATAAAAAACAAAATAACGTACTGTAAACGAATCTAGCAAATTTTTTCGGGCTCCAATCATATTTAGAAGAAGATCAAATACTCTCCAAATGAGAGGATTGCATTTAAAATGGATTAAATGATCCTCTCCAATGTAGAGGATTTTTCCTCTTCCTTTAAGAGGATTCTCTTCAGTTGAGAATAATCCTCTTCAAGAGAAAACAATCCTCTCAAACTAAGAGGAGGAATACTTTTCATGCCATATTGTAGAGGAAAAATTGCATCAAAATAATAGGAATCGTCTTAAACTAAGAATATTTTTTCTCGGTATATTGAGAGTAGGCAATTTTGTAAAAACGTTTTACACGTATGTAGACCTGGAACATATTATGTATTTTTCCTTCACAGGTAAAATTATTTGTATCCGAAGACAAAATTTTTTTGTATTTATAGATATAAAAGTTTGTTAAATAGTTTCTCTAATATTTATTAAAAATACTAAAGCCGATAATAGGTGCACAGGTGCGCTTGTTGATTGTTAATCTTCGTTTTCAAATTAAAATGAGTAAAATTTTCAAGTAAAATGATACATTCTTCTTCATTACTTGACTTAAAACTGACCTCTTAGTGAATTTCACAATTACTGATTTTTTTCAACGTAATTTCACTTGAATATGTTACTTATTTCAATAAAAAATAAGGAAAACCTAAAAGCATTAAATAAAGAGAATTTTGGTGCAGGTAAATATTCTTGGATTTTACGTACAGGGAAGAAACAATGGTATTACTAAAGGAAAAAAACTTTTTGTTTTGACTTTATCCATACAATTTTATTAAAAATGTGGTATGACGTTTCAAAATCAGACTGATTCCCTTATCAGATGGCCTATTGATAAAAATATGAGATATTATAAAATATGTTGCATAAACAAAAAATAAGTGTGGAAAGAAAACGACAAAGATAGAATAATCAGTATTAAGATACAAGACCTTTAAATAGCGATGAATGTCGAGCCGATAATTATCGATGTTCGTTCGTGATCGATCGTTCCTTCTTTTGTTATTTCCCGATCGAACTCGGTTGAAAATGTGTCATCTCTCGTAAGCATACCAATACAGCAATAAATAAAACACTGAAGATAGTTTGTAATTAAAAATTGCTATCATGTGCGCAGATGGTTTACATAGGAAGTCATTAGAATAGAATAACATGGTATTGGGCGTTCACAGGATAATTTCTTTAATCTCATCACGTTTATATATGATTAAAAAGGTAAAACGA
>CAKNWW010187869.1:0-10994 GCA_932074435.1 Andricus kollari
CCAGGCAAATTCAAGGTGGGGTAAATTTTGTTCAAAGTCGGTTTTCCCCTTCGAAACTAAAGAGTTATCTTCATCGATATTTTTTTTACAGGATGCGTATGATTTTTAGATATTTCGTTGTCTCAAGTTAAAAAAAAACACCCTGTATACTAAAAAAAACTCATATTTGTTACTGAAGTTCATATTAGTTTGTTTTAAATTTTTTTCTTTATTTTTATCACATAATATTGCTTTTTTCATAGAAATCGTGCGCTATTGTCTTCTTGGATGGAAAGCGAATATTAACCAGGACGTTAGCTAACATTTTAAGGAAATTTGTCTCCGATCGCCTGCTACTTCAGTTTACTGTTACAAGAAAGGTGGCTGATAAGGATCAAAAAGTTCGAACGCTGAAAATAATCGGTTGAAGTCGGGAAATCAATCCAGGGGCAGTCAGAGTGATTAAATAAATTAATCCAACTTTTAAATTAAATATAATTTCAAGTTCAAGGTGAAGACATTTAGCTTGTTGGTTAAACCTTCAACAATGTTTTGAACTTAGAGTGATTAAATGGTCGTTTAATAAGGTTTTTATATAAATATTTAGAACTTCTTCTTTGTGACGTGTCTTTACTTACGCTTTATGTAAATTTGACTCATATCTTATTAAACTTATTCGTCCTTGTTCGAATTAAATCATGTTCCGTTATATAAGTTTGAAGTTCATTGTAGTTTAACTTCAATTCTGCCACCATTATAATGGCAGCTTTTGTTGAATAGAATTAGAATGGTTTTCAGAGTCATTAGCGATTTCAAAACATTAACTAAATATTATATACAAAGCGTCTTCAATCAAAAGTATTAAGTATACAATAAAATTCTTTTTATTTTGCACTTATTACTTTTGACAAAAGACATTTTGCATATAATAATATGTTAATTTTGTATAGCCGCTAATAACCCTAAATTAAACTCAATAAAAAAAAATGTTAATGCTCTTGCAGGGCTATAAAGGGGAAAATTACTGTAGGGCCTATGTGTGCCTTACAGGGGGCTTAGCTGGGCACTACAGAGGGCCAATGTATTGGCCCTTCGTGGGCAGCCTACATGGGGCCTTCGAAGGTGAGCATGTCGAAACTATGTGGGCCCTTTGTAGTTTGCCAACGTAGGGCCAACGTAGTAAAGGGGCAAATTACGATGGTCCTCGCGGGGGCCAACTCAAAATTTCCACACGGGATATGTAAAAAGCCACACATATGCGCCCTACTTCTCTTGCTCGAGTTCATGCGACTTTAGTAGAACAATTGTCAATGCACTAAACGCTCAAAATCCGTACTCTCTTGGTCGAAGCGTAAAAAAGCTATACCAAAGATTGCGGATTTCGAGCGTTTTTCGTACGGCATCATACTAATTCTCGCATTGACCACTGTCATACTATAATCGCACTATTTTATGCAAAAATGCCTGTTTGTTATGACTATACTGCATATAATACTCGTTAGGGAAAATACAAGCAATGTTCCATAGGAAATTTGCAACAAATCTTTCTCTGTGTAACCTTGGCCCAATATACTGCGAAGATGATGCCATCTTTTGCCAAAGTTCGGGATAATACTTCATTGTTGGCTATACGCAACACAGCTACCCACAGCGATTTTATTCCGTATCGGGAACATATTTCTACACATCAAACGTGGAACTTCGTGGAAATGACTGTCGAAGCCCTAATTTGAACAGTACTAAGACAAAATTAAAAATTTTTATTATCATAGCAAAATCTCAAGCTTTTTTATAATAAAGTCGGAGACATACGCTGCCCACAGTTTGCAAGTATTTCGACTACTACATTGATAGTTACACCTTTCACAACTCTTATGATGTAATTATCAACTATCTAGAGATGCTTTTCCCGATTTTTTAATAAAAAAAGAGCTTCGATTTTTTTTGAGTACTTAAAATATGAGGGTGTTAGTTCTCCGATAGTAGAGTGAAGAATACTAACCTGAAAGCCAAGAAGATTTGCAAAACTTAAGTTGTTTTTTACTTAACGTAACTTTGTAAGTGGTTGATTATGGACGAAAAAAATAATTAAGAAAGCTTTACTAATGTATTTTTAAGTATGCAGACAAACACCTCTACTTCTCAAATAGTGTGTTTAGTTTTTTCTTTTTTTTCAGAAAAATCACATTTTAAAATCAATTCTTGAAACGCTGAAGGTATCAGTAGTATTAGCGTTTGTCGTGGAAGAGAAACTAATGTTAAAAATTAAATATTGATGAGAACCAAAGAGCCCTTCTACAAATATGTAGTAGAAGGACTGACTCCATGTTATAAATGGCTTGGTAGAGTTGCAGGAACTCAATGGAATATTTAGGCAAATGTCATGAAAGATTCATTTCATTATTGATTAATACTTGTTGTGAAAGTTACTGCAAATTTACAAAGGTATAGGATAAACAATTTTCGGAAGTCTAAGTTAAGATCTATGTGACAAATATCACATGATGAAAGATCTGTTTAATCAAACGGAAAAATGTTTTGTCACGCTATCACTAATATATACTAACGCTTTAAGAATTAGTAACTTTTGAGAAAATCTATGAGTAACATAGTTGTTAAACTTGTTTTGGCTCCGCGAATCTTTGGAATATTCATCAATCTATTTCAAATTTTGCACAGATTATAAGGGACCCAAAATGGAATGTTTCAGTTTGTTTTCGTTTTATATAACTACAGAAAAATCATGTAAAAAGTGGCCTCATCTATACCAATTCACTTGCATTACAGATCTATTTGATCTAGATCACTCTTTGGTGCTGCAATATGTTTTATAAAAGCGGTTCCGACCGGTTTTGGCTGATTTGCACAAATATACATACGAAGTGCGGTGAAATTTCGGTCACAAGGAACATACCGGGAAACGTGAGTCAAAACTCAACTTGTCACACATGGAATATCTGTTTCAAGCTTTGACTTTCGTTCCTCATAAAAATACCATGTATCAAAATTATTTATTTACATATATTGACTTTTTCGACACTGAAAAAGAACCACTTCGACGTATCAACTTTTGAATGCTCTCGTATTTTATTTAAATTTCAGATTTAAACCGGTGCATCTTGACAGTTCTCAAGGGGTACTTCCCTGGTTTTGGTGTTCTAGATTCGAAATTTTTGTACACGGTGAATATGTAAAACGTGTTGGCGTCACCGGCAGAACCTGTCCATCACAGTCAATTTCATGGGCAATCCAAATTAAGTTCAGTGAATTCAGTGTCCTCAACTTTCCATTTCTCATTCCACATGGCACGTAATATATTTTTATCTCAATGAATTTCCTTTAATTTAATGCTCGCAAAAGTAATTCGATTTAAATCGTTTATATATTTATATGCTAGAAACTCTTCGTGTTACCATTTTTTTGCAGTCTATATTTTTCTTTAATGACTAGACTACATGCATTAGTGGGCAAGAAAGTGAATGATCGACTCGTCAACTCCGTATAAGTATAAGCAGTTAGAGCGTTAATTTGTCATTAATTCTCATCAAAGTTGTTTGCCAGGTAAAAACTTTATTGTGAACCAGGTGCTCATCTGCTATACATGGACAACGAACAAATTCTTATCTCGTCGATCTTTTCAAAGAAACCTTCTCTATAAATGAAGAGTCGATGAACGGTGAGTATAAAGTGTAAAATGGAGAATAAATTGAGTAAAGAAGATTAGTAAAATAATTTGTAGTTTTCAAGATAAGAAAATGTCAAACATAATTTGTATTTTAATAGTCAAATTTTTATAATTCAGAAAGTATTGAAATGTTGCGGATAAGTCATTAAAAATTAAATATGATCCAAATCTTTTAGGAGCAGAGAGAGCTGAAACTGTTTGTGAGATAATGAGCTGTTGAAAAACGTATTTTATAAGTTTGTGATAATATTTGAAATACAGTCTTTTAGGTATTTCTTTAACACTTGGCTTTAACGATCTCTTTTCTATGAATCTGTGGTCTCGGTTTATTTCAAGTTTAGGGTGGAATGAGACACTTGCCTCAGTATGTGTTTTGTCCTTGAACCAGGAAGTCATCAGAAAAAGAAAAATTTAAATTTTTGTTCAATGTGATTAAGACTAATTTTTGAAAGAAGAATATCAATCTTATACTGGATTTAGGGAAAAAATTACAAAAAGATCAGTTTTGATCATACATTGAAATGGAAGCTTTCTTGATTTTGATTTCATCAGATATTTGAAACTGGTTAACAGTTAAATAAACTCTCGAGATTTTTGGATTAAGATGTTAATTAAAGTTAAATTTCCTCGAAGGGGATGCCTAAAAAGCCTCGAAACATGTTGGGTCCTGGTAGTATAAAAAAGACGAATAAATAATAAAAACATCAGAGGGGGGGGGGGTATGGAAGTTTCTTCCTTTTTTTCCCATCATTTTTCAATTGTCATATATCTGTGTCTAAAAAACCGTTTTACAATGTTATTTGAAGACATATTTCTCTTATTTTAACTCTCTTTGTGCATTTATGTTACACAAATTGATTTTCTTAAGTATTTGTTTTTAAAAAAAAGTTTCTTTTTAAGGAACATCCTTCGCTTTAAGCCTTCTAGTGCAATTTTTTTGCACGATTTGATTTTTTTAAGTTTCTGTTTTTTTTAATGTACCTTCAAACAAACAATTTATCATCCCACATTAACGTTAAGTGTTACATTTTTATAAT
This sequence comes from Andricus kollari, assembly GCA_932074435.1. Lineage (NCBI taxonomy): Eukaryota > Metazoa > Arthropoda > Insecta > Hymenoptera > Cynipidae > Andricus > Andricus kollari. The sequence goes on from CAKNWW010187869.1 coordinate 4,702, forward strand.
CCACTGCAAAATGAACATTCACATAACATAAACAACTCATTTTTGCTATTTTCGAATTCGGTTCAAAACCCGTTTTTCTCAAACACATCGAAAAATGTCTCAAGTTGTACTATATGTTAAAAAGTAATCATTTCAATTTATTTAACTAATATTTTCGAATCTCACCAAAACATCTACGATACAGAAAACTCCGCCATGCAAAACTTTATCAGAAAAATTAATTTCGTTTTTGAAACCAAAATTTGCTATGAAAATCTGATGAGATTATTATTTATAAAAAAAAAGTTAAAATCTCGTGCGTACCTCGTAGATACGTACAAGTAAAAGCATACAATCAAATGTAACAAAATTTACACTTATATTTTTGCCTCTGTTCTTTGATTTAATAAATTTTCAAATTACGTAGTGCGGGATCACTTACAGGACCCCGTCAATTTTTCCCACCTTGGGATATTAAATCCTTTCGATTTCACAAACTACGTTGATTGTAATGATAACGTTTTATTTAGCAAAGTTTTTTGCATCATAGATTTTTTTGTGAGATGAACTTTTTTTACCAAATAGAATGTTTATAAATAAAATACTTATTTTAAGTAAGAAACATAAAGTGAGCGATGGTCGTAGGGACTTAGCATGAGGTTTAGACCCATAATTAAGGGTCAAGTTTTGCGACAAGGATGTTGCCCCGCAACACGGGACATTTTTTTGAAAAAGGTGAAAGATACCAGATGACAGTGAATTGTTGTTTGCATGGGCATCTAAGAATTAAAAGTGTTTTTACCAAAATTGAAGTAGGTGAAATTCTGCGCAAAACTGAAAAGAAAAGTTTTCTATCGACAATGTTCTAGGAGTTACGGTCCTTCTTTTTTTTGGTTTCTCTGTAGCTTGGATCCTGATCGTCATATCTTCAAATGGTCAACATATGAGTTAAAGATGATGTAATTACATGCAATTTAAAAAAATTGTCCCACCTGCAATAGGTCGCGAATTACAAATGCCGAAGGTGACTCTTTTGGATCTATATTTGTAGGTAACTATCAAGTGTTCAGTTTTTTTGGAAATAACTCGTTTCAAGGATGTCACACAACAAAGTTCTAAAAAGAGGAATGAAAGGGGAATTAATTCTGCGTAAGTTAAGAAAAAAATGTTTCAACCAGTGCTGGGTAAGTTACTTCTTTTGAGTAACTAGTTACAGTTACGTTACTTTGCGAAAAAAGTAACTAGTTACAGTTACGTTACTTTTATATGTAACTACTTATAGTTATTAGATAAAGTGACTTCAAATTACCTAAAAAGTTCCTTTTTTTTTTACTTTTCAGTAAAAAGAATTAGGCTTTATTTTAAGTAAATACAAAGTACGCAATGTATATCGTCAAGTGAAAAACAATATATATTTAAAATATAACTCAAATTAAGTACAGTCAAACTCTAATTTAACGTTCCCGAATTTACCGTTTTCGAGAATTCACGCCGCACCGCGGGTAGGCTTGTCAGGAGCTGCGCGGGTTGAGCGGGGTACGCTAAATCAGGTTCAGTTATGATAGGTCAGGTCCAAGGACAGTCCCAAAACCGACGTTAAATCAGAGTTCGACTGAAATACATATTTCACTCGGCCCTGGCAGTTGATGCGGCTATAAACATTCAACTAATAAAAAAATAAAAAATATTTCACTCGGAATATCCTGCCCATGATATCATATTCTGAACGGTTTTTGTTCTTCCGAAATGTTCGACTGGATCAAAAGAATTACTTGTTTCGTTGGCTTTATTTTCATCGGCCATTACAAATTATTTTTGCAACACCCACCTCAAAAGTTGACATTTTCATGCTTCTAACTGGTGCCTAAAGGAACTTATTTCAGCAGACTGTATGGGAAACAATTTTCACGTATACGCAGTTTGACGATGGCTTACTTTAGTCACTGGCCAAAAGGCTGCACATGCGCACTTTCGAGATGAGGTACTTTAGACACTGGCATGGGTAACTTTAAACACTGGTGTTGGTATCTTCTTGAAATAAATTCAGATTTAACTTGAACAAATTTTTTAACGATTGAAGTTTTGTTTTGAAGGATACGTAGCCGTTTTCGTCCGTCATACTAAAGGGCATAAGCGCCAACATTTTATTTCATAATTTTTTTTTAAATAATTAAAATTGTTGTTTTTTGAAACCCTTTCTAGTAGGCGCTTGGCGCCTACTTTGACTAATTTGTTCATTTTGGGGTAGCAGACTAAGTTTTTTTATAATCTACTTTTTAAAATAGGTTCCAACCCCTAACAGGTCATAAGTAATGACTGCAAATTGTGCCCTTACTCTATAGTCTATTCAGTGACTAAAGCGCGCACCATAGAACGAAACTGCGGCCATTTTTAAACATATATTTACCATACAAGTGGCTTGATTGATTAAAAATAAATATTTAGCAATTTTTTATCAGTAAATAAATACTTTTTTACATAAATATATGTCCATCATTCATCGAATGTGCATTTTTTGCAATTTCTTACTGTAATTTCTGTTATAGGGAGGCTTATTATATGTATATTAAACATGAATATTTATGCATCTTTTATCACTAAATCAATAATTGTTTAAACAAATATATTTCCACCACCCATAAAGTGTTCATTTTTATTGCAATAATTTCTGTTACAAAGGCTTATTATAATTAATAAAATACAAAACCATTATGCAGAAGTACGGTGCGGTAATTTATTTTAAATTTAGCATGCGCGCACCAAAAAAAATTATTACTTCATAAACCCGTGAAATTTTTCAATGTTCAATGGCTCAAGTGAAAGGTTGACCTTTCACTTGAGCCATTGAGAGTGTATTTTGAAAAATATTAAGAACACTTATAAAAACTAGAAATTATTATCAATAATGCATTAAGTATCTAAGAAGAGAAGAAGTATACTTCTTCATAATGGATTCGCATTTTGTTCATTATATTAAGCCTCCCTAACAGAAATTGCAATGAAAAATGCAAAGAAATTAACATTTTATGGTCTTATGAAAATATATTTGTTAAAAAAATGGTTTATTCATTGATTAAAATGTATTAGCATTTCATTTTTAGTAATTAGCGTCCCTAACAAAAATAGCATCAAAACATGTCAATAAATGCATATTCGATGGGTGGTGGAAATATATTTGTTCAGATAATTATTTATCAATACAAAATTAGCTAGATGTTCATTTTAAATATATACAATTAGTCTTCCTAACATAAATTGCAGTAAAAATCCCAAAAAATGTACATTCGATAGATGATGGACAAAATTTGAAAGGCACACAAAATGAACCTTGAAATCTGAAAGAAATCTGGAATCGCTGGTTCTCGAATTATCATATAAAACTTTAGAGCTCTATTTCCTGTTCATTGACAAAGGAGAGAAGATCGAGCACCGCGCGACCGATCAATTTTTGTTTTGCGAATGCCTCTACATGTTCAAAGATAATTCGTGAACTAGTGAACAATTTTACACTTCCTTCAGTCCATTTTGAAGAAAAGATTTCAAGGTTTACTCTGCGTGCATTTCGAACTTTTAACGTTATTTTCCTAGATTTTTCCAGGAGTTGAAGTTGCATCATGAAAGTTGACAAAAATCTGAAATTAGACCGGTCTTTCTCACTCAATATCTTAGTCTATATTCATCATATATACTAAGAATAGGGCTCTTTGGACGCAAAATTTAGTAAAATTTGCAATTCCTTTTTAGATATAATTCTATCTTATTTTTTCCCGGAGTTATCCTGCGAGAAGTGAGTGCATGTTCCTAATAGCTAGGTTTTAGGTGTCCTCATACTCGTAGACGGTACTGTATTTAGTTAAACCATTATTTATTTATTTAAAAAAATAGCCAAATATTCATTTTTAACTATTTGGCCATTTATACGGTAAAGAAATGTTTAAAAAATGGTTGCAGTTTCGTTCTACGGTGTGCTTTAGGTACTGAATAGAGTAAGGGTACACTTTGCAGGGTGATTACTTTCATTTTCAAAATTAAAAAAGCTAGTATTTTTGGAAGGTCATTATTACATCACTACATTCCTATTTCTTATAATGGGTAGGGCATTTGTTTGTTAAATTACGCAGAATTTAATCCCCTTTCATACATCCTATACGAATTTTCTACTGTAACATCCCTGAAATGAGCTATTTCCAGAAAATTGAACACTTGACGTTTATCTGCAAAATATATAATATATTTACCTGTAAATATATATAATATTTACCTGCTAAATCGCGACCTATTGCATTTAGGACTATTGCTTAAGAGGGTATTTCTATTTCACCGGACCAAAAAATCAATTTTTTTTGTTGGTTTTTTGATAGCATATAGTATGTGGAATTTGTAAGCAAAGGGATCTGTTTGGTTCGGACTTTTTAACGAAGCTGCAGCAGGCTTAAGGGGCCTTCCCCGCATTATAAAATTGTAAGGCAGTTTCCGGCCGCACGGTTGAATATTTTTGTCTGATTTTTCGCATAACTCATCTTCGTATGGATCTCTTTTGCTGCTAAGTCTCGCTTTTTTGAAAAAATGTTTATATTTGAAGTTATAAACAAAAAGAAAATAACAATAGAAAAAAAATGCAGTGCTTCTCAGTACTAGCTGAGTCTGTATTTTCGAGATCTAGCCCGTAGACCAGTGGTCGGCAAACTTTTTGCTCAATTTTCAGGTATGGTCATGTTTGTCCCGGAATAATTTTTTCTACTACTTTTCGGTCTGTTCGTGAACCTCAGTGTGAGTGAGCTTACTCCAGCAAGGGTCTTTTGTCCATAGGCAGGTCAATGTAAGGGAAATTTAAAAACTTTTAATTTTTCAACTAGCGATTTGAAAATAGCATAATCAGCATCTACGAATTTTTTCGATTCCAATGATATATTACTTGCCTAGAAAATTTGAAAATTCGAAGGAGTTTAATATCAAGAAACTTTAGCTCAATATTTAATTTAATACTAAATACTTCTCAATTTTTGAACCTTTATAGACAAATTACATGTCGTTGGAATCGGAAAAATATGTAGATTCCAAATACATCACTTTTAAATCGCGGATTTCAGAATTAAGAAATTTTTTTTTCAAATTTTCCAACAAAGGACCCCTAAGGGAAGGGTTGATCTGCCCAAGCTCGCAGGTACCTGACCAGAAAGTAGGTCGTCGGTCAGGCCGGTCAGGCTACCCTGACTTGGTCAAGAGCATGCCGACCACTGCCGTAGACCCTCTTGAAATTTAGGAGGCAGGCTCCCCGGAGCGCGAGTGGAGACTCGGGAGCGTGTCGAATTACCCGAAACGGATGACCCTTCCATTGTTATGAGATGCAGGCCAGTTCAAAAAACTGAAATTATGAAAGAATCGCGTGATTCAATTTTAATTAGCAGAAATGGTTTATTCATATAATTTCAAGAAAGTGAAAAAAAGACTCATGAAAATCGGATAATATTTGCAGTAATAATAGAAATTTTGAAGTGCACACGCTAGTACGGTGAGATGCGCCGCGGTATGCGAGGAAATTCATTTTTTTCGTTCAAATGGCCTGCAGCCTTCAATTTTGCCTCAATCCGCAATTAATTTTTTTTTAAATTAAAGGGCGCTAAATTTCCAAGAGAACCTTGGTCAGAGATTCTTGCATTTTCATTTCTTTATTTATTATATGTTTACTTGAAGTATGAGAAAATCGAGATTTTTCACAAAATCATTGTTTACTCTTCAATAGCGATTTGCATCTACTGAAAATCGTATTAAATCGATGCAAGAGTACTCCCAGAATGTAAAGCATTTGATGATTGTCTGTTTGAATTGTTCTTAAAGCTTTTTCAATTTTCGATTTTCCTTTATAATTTAGATTGCTGCAGATATTATTGAAAAAGAACATAGGTTCAATTATGTATGTTAAAATACAAATCGTAAACAAATGAAATAAGTAAATACAAAGCTGTGTCCTTTTCGGCCTGCAAAATATTTTTTCTTGCACTGAAATTGCTTCAAATTTTTGTGAGACAAAATCTCTGTCACTAATTCGATGTAAAAATTAACATTACATCATTATTATTGTCTATTCTTGTAATATTGAATGTCGCGAATTTTTCATGTATTAAAGAAAGTCATTTAGTGATCCATTTTACCAGATCAATACACGAGTCACCTAAGGCCAAAATACACATACCATGACAAAAAATCTGTATCTGAATTATCTTAAATTATTCAGTGGAGTCCAACTTTGATAAAATCGCTCATCAGATGTCGCAACAAAACTGTTGTTCATTGTATATGAAAATCGACACAAA
>CAKNWW010188330.1:0-12575 GCA_932074435.1 Andricus kollari
CCCGCCTCGAAGTTCGAAGTCAGTTGTCCAGTGCAGTCCGATGTTTTTTTATCACCCGAATCTTTATACATCAATTTTTAAATAATTCTACTTTAATTTAGTGACTTAATAAGTATTATCTACTGAGAGAGAAGGATAGTCTATATATTTGAATATTTTCTCAAATTAGACAGCATAAACCGAAACTTAAAAATGTTAAAGTGTCTACGGGGGACTTGGCTTCAATCTTCAGCCCTGAGAATGCTGACGTCCCTAGCGACTCTCATTTTACACAACTGTTGTGTGATTCCTCTCTTAATGAAAGTGAAAATCTCTTTAAAAATTCTGCAATCTATACTTTCTTTTAAGTGAATAGTTAATATCACACAAAAGTAAACTTTATATCATCCATTTGATAAAAATTTACAATCCTTTGCGTTATTTTATAATATACTGATATGAAAATAATACAACCCGTACATCAATTATTACATATCAGAATTTTCACTTTTGGGATTGAAATTTTACATAACTCTTTTGTATTATTTATAGTTCTGTTTTGTAATATGTCCTAAAATAATTGTAAACTTTATCTAAATGCAGTATTGTCCTCCATTTACCTAACTGATTGGGTAAATTTTAATGAACACATTTTCTCCGTGTATTAAAAGCATGTCAGCCGTAAAAATTCATGAAGAACAAGTAGGAGCATAGTGATACTTTCCCATGGATATTGTTTTTTATTTCCTTTACGAACTTTAAGCTATTAATGCTCGAAAGTCATACCGTCCTAGCATGAATAGGTCAAGCATCAAATTTATGGATTTCTCATACATAAAACGTAAATATGTTCTCTCGGTGTAAAAAAAAGCGTCTCTATAGTAACGTCTCTATAGTTAAACTAAAAACTGGTTTAAGAAAGGCCTTACTCTAGACATACCGAATATTTCAAATAACACCCATTCTCCTCATTATCAGAATGTGAAGTGACCTTTTAGTGGAACCCGCGCCTCTAAATTCCAAAAAATGGCAAAGTTCAGATTTCAAAACGTTCCAGAATTAAACCAGGTAGGCATAAAGTATTTTTGGCAAAGTCTAGTTCTCCTATACGTGTTAACATAACTGAGAACATAGTAAGTCTTTAAGAAAGTAGCCAAGTAGCATAGGACTAAAAAAAGTATTCTTGGAGTACGTTTCAAGTTACGCGGCGAGTGGAGTTACAATATTAAACAGCAGTTTACTGAGCGCAAATAATATACAACTGTAATGTCAAGAGCAACCAGTGTGCAGTAATTTATACTTATACATAGGTATATCTATACCTCGTTATCTATAGTGTTTGTCGTTTGAGCTTGGGCTCACTCTCGGTGACAGGCCGTTCCCCATGTTCTCCTTCGGCTCGTATAGAACCTTCTATCGTGCAAGAAACAGATCGCAAGGATATTAATTCCCTTCTCGGTCCTCAGAATCAAGATAGCTGCTCAGCAGCTCAGGATCCGAAATTAGCGATTACCTTAAGCTATATTTACAGGATCAGGCGATAAATTGCATAAAATACTATATACGGAAAGTCTTTCTTGAATATTACAAAAATAAGACTAAAACAATATTTGAAAACTTCCAGTTTTAATAATGCTAAGGATTAAAACATTAGCCAACGATTTATTTTAATTACGTAGGCAAACTTTCCAGCAGACTAGTTCCGTTCTTATTTTTATTTAAACTTATAATAGTAAAGTTTAATCTCTTGAAACGGGCAATAACAACCCCTAACAACAATTAAATAACACCAAGCGATTGTTAGAAGTATCTATTAACAACGGTCCAATAAAACTCCTTAGCAATGGTTTACTTCATCTCCTAGAAACAGTCACAAACAGCAACAGTCGACGTCAGATCGTGGCAATATACAGTTATGAAATCTTACAGCAAGATTCAAATACAAACCTTTATCAATATATAATAATTTTCACTGGAAAATGGCACTCACAGTTCCTCAAAAACAATCAATATCACCCTTTATCAGTTTCCAAAATACAACGGTTACTAATATGTTACAGCAGCGGCCGCTACTAATCCCTATAAATGATCAATAACAACACCAAGCAACAGTCAATAACTGCTGTCAGCAACAGAAGGTACAATCGTTAAGAATGGTCAATAAAAACCTCCATGAAGGTCATGGAATAACGCTTAAAACGATCCATAATTACACTAAGCTACTGTTTAAATCATCCTGTAGCAGTGGCCACTAGCAACCTCTATAAATGATTCATAACGATTCATAAAATTCATATAGGAACGGAAAGTACAACTATTAACAATGGCTAATAACAATCTCCATAAATGTCAAAAACAACACCTTACAACTTTCCATGAGTAATGTTAGTGAAAAAATTAAATAAAATAAAATTAGTGACCTCCACGAAGATCACTAACAACTCCCAGGAAAGGTCAATAAGAACCATAAGTAACGAGCAAAAACTATTCTTAGCAACGGTACGTAACATCCAATAGCAAGAGCCACTAACCAGCCTGTCAGCAGCGGGCAATAAAAATTCTTAGTAACTTTAAAATACTCGAGATTACATATATTACATGGGATTTCAAAAGATTACAAGGGATTAAACAAGATTACATATAGTATTACACAACACTAAGGATTATACGAGATTACCCAGGATTACAACATTAGTTACTCCTTCGGTCAATCACAACTATTAGCAACTTAGGAAGTGCGTGATAAAAATAAAATTGGTTTTATCGGACACCTTACTAAACAGCCTAATTCGGTAAATAGGTTCTCTCAGCAATGGTGAAAAACCTTTCTAAGTAAAGATAAAAAACAACTCCTAACAATGGTCTATATGAATCTTAATGGATTTCACAATCAACCCCTAGCAACTGTCAATTACAACCTTAAACAACGGTTAATAATAACTTTTAGCTTATGGATAATAACGTCCTCCAGCAACAAGCAATGCCCAATAATAATCAACCATTAATGAAGATCATTAACAACATCCACGAATACGATTAACAACCCCTTAGCAACAATCAATATTTTTGCTTGTAAACAATCAATAACAACCCTCATCTTGCTTATCAATCCGTAGGCGGTAGATATGGATGTCAATAAAACCCCCTATGCTAGTAACATCTCTTAAAAACGATTAAGGTGCCTCTAATGGCCCAGGATTTAAAATCTGACAAATTGCGTCTACGCGGACGAATTGTTTGAGGTAATATTTTTACCACAGTATCTAAAGATATTTATATTGGAGGGTACATAGAGCTTTTTCGGAAGATGTTGTTCTTTTTGTAAATTGAAGATGAAGAGTTTCTTTCGCGTTCATATCGACTCAAAGTAGCCTCTCTTCGTAGTATGCACGGCTTATCAGGAATTTTGACGTATTACCCGAATTTCTGGAATCAAGATTGTGGAAAATAGTGTTCTATGTCACCACAGCCTGGGGGGAAACTAAAGGCGAGTATGTGCTGCCACTATGGATGGAAAGGATATACTTTTCTCTTGAACTTCCCCGATGCATTATTGGATTATCCCATTCAAAAATGACTTATTTTAAGAGAAACGTATCGTTTTCAATCTAGGGGCAGCACTTTCTCGCCTTTATTTTACCCTTTGCATTGTTGAAGCAAAAAACTGTTTTTTACAATTTCAATTCCAGAAATTCGGGTAATACGTCAAACTTTCTGACCAGCCGAGCCTACCATGAAGAGAGGCTACTTTGAGTCGATATGGGTCGCCGTGACCACGGAAAGGCTTGGTGTCTCTACTCTGGTTGCCGGCTTCTGGCACAGAAGAAGAAAAGCTTTATTTTCAATAAAAAAAATATATATATATTTATATATAAGGCAATATAAATTACTTTAGATTATGGGGTAAAAATATTACATCAAAGAATTCATCCGTGTAGACATTACTTGCCAAGTTTTAAACCCGATTCATTTGAAGCACCTTAAATGCAATTACAACCCCCTAACGATCAATACAAACCCATATAAGCGATAAGAATCTTGGAAAAATTCATATAAAAACGTAGCCATGGTAAAAAGCAACCCCATACAAACGTTGCTAGGTTGTTGTTTCACTAGAGGTTTACAAATATTAATTTGTTTGAACCTGTGTCTGAATCTGTAATCAAATTTCCTATTTAGTATATTTGTTGACTCAAAGTCTGGTAAACTAAAACGTAAAAAATGGGAATAACTTATAGCTCTATGTATGCAAGCAATGAAGTTTGCTCTTCGAAATCGAAAACTTCGCATTATTAGGAGGTTAAACTTCTTGTGGTATATTTCATGAAGTAAATTCGCAGCCTCTTGCTACTACAGGTAGGTCTCTTGATCGGCAATATAGCTTTTAAACTAGCTACAGATGACGCGTGGGAAGAACTTAACTCTGGTTGCTTGGCAACCATCAGATGACCCAGATATTTTGCACCCTGTTGCTCACCGAAAGCTAGCCAAGTAACTGGGGGCGCCCTGGTGTCGCCTCACGATCGAAACCGGAAAAGCTGGAACGGCTTGAATATAACGCACCAGTGTTTCTAAAGACTGTCCATAGTTTGACTTCCCTAAGGTATTAAGGCTTCTTTCAGCTTCAAGAGGGTAACATACATTATCCCTTGAAAATCGCTTTCAATAGATTTATCGAGGTGAAATCTTTTCTCAGCATTCATTATTCAGAGCCACGAAGTGTTAGACCCCAAGAAAAAAAAAGATTTAATATAATCTCTTCCGAAACTCATTCATTTACAATATTTTAATCTAGCAAAAATAGCGCGCTACGCACGCACATTACATATTTCTTGTTTGTATTGTCTAATCATCAAATTAAAATATATACCTCAATTTGAAATACTATAAAATATAATTAATAATCATAAATTAAAATAAATATTCAAATAGCTACATCAGCTCCCATACAATTTTAATTTATTTTTAATTTCAAACGGCTTTCCGTAATATCCACCTTTCATTTAAATATAAGATTTTGTCCCAGTAGGAATTATAAGCAAAGAAAAAAAATTAGTCAGTTAGTTTGGAATTTTATGCCGTAATAAAATTTTCTTATCAGATATTCTGGAATTCTGAGTCTACTGATGTCTTCCATTTTCGACAGTGATTTATTTTGAAGATGTTAACAATTGAAAATTCGCCAACTTGTTTAGTTTTGAATGCTTATAGTTTGAAATTCTAAAATTTTGAACATCTTTTCAAAATAGGTCTATCTTGAAGTTTTGCAATTAAAAACTCTTCAATTTTAAAAATGTATAAATAAAAATTCCTAAATATTGATGAATTTAAAGATCAAAAGTGAAGCATTTAATTAAAAATCCTCCAAATTGAAGACATTTTTAATTTTATAAATTTCTAATTGCAAATTGTAAAATTAAAAAAATCTTCAATTTTAAAGATTTAAAATCTAAAGTTCTGCAAGTTTGAAGAGTTACAATTGAAAATACTTGAATTTTAAAAATATAAAAATACAAATTATTAAATATTAAAAATTATATATAAAAAAGGTATGCAATTTCGAAATTTTTTAAAAAATAATTCAATTTTGAAAATTTGCAATTGAAAATTCTTCAATTTTTACTATTTCCAATTTAAAATTTCTTAATTTTGATAAATTTTAAGATTAAAAGTCAAGCTTTTAATTCTAAATCTTTACAATTGAAAAAATTTTGAATGTAAAGGATCAAAATCACAGAGTTTTTAATTTCAAAACCTAAAACTTGCATAATTTTTAATTTTAAATTGTCATAATTAAAAACTCTTCAATTTTAGCGATTGACTCTTCAAATTGAAAACTGTTAAATTGCAAAGATGTATGAATAAACATGCATTAATTTTGTTGATTTTGTAGATCAATAGTCAAGTTTTTAATTCTAAATCTTCCAAATTGAAGAAAATTATATAATTTTAATTGTAAATTATCAAAATTAAAAACTCTTCAATTTTAACGATTTACTATTCAAATTGAAAAAGGTTTGATTTAAAATATGTATAAATAAAAATTATTCAATTTTTATGATTTTAACCTTTAATTCTTTGGCCTATTATTATAGATTTGGCCTTTAATTGCAAATCTTTCAAATTGAAGAAGAATGTCTAATTTTTAATTGTAAAATGTTCAAAATTAAAAACTCTATAATATTAAAGTTTTACTATTCAAATTGAAAACTGTTCAATTTTAAAGTTGATTGAAGAAACTTGCATAATTTTCACTTGTATGTAAATTGACAAAATTAAAAACTTTAATTTTAACGATTTACAACTTAAAGTTCTACAATGTTGAAGATTCATAATGGAAAATTCTTCCATTTTAATAATTCGCAGTTTAAAATTACTCAATTTTAAATATGGATAATCAAAAAGTCTTAAATTGTAGTGATTTTATTGATTCTGAAGATCATAAGTCAAGATTTTTTCATTCTAATTCTTCCAAATTTATGAAATATCAAATGTAAATTATCAAAATTAAAGAATTTTGAATTGTAAACCCTAAAATTTGCATAATTTTCATTCGCAAATTTAAAAAATTAAAAACTCTTCAATTTTAAAGATTTATATTTTAAAGGCATCTAATTTTGAACGGTTTTTTTAATAGGTCAATTTTAAAGATCTACCATTAAAAATTCACCAATTTTAAAAATTTTCAATTTAAAATTCTTCACTATTCAATGTGTATAATAAAAAATGATGCAATTTTCATTTTTTACATATATGTAACATATGGTTTCGTATATAAAAGAAGGAACTTTGCAGGAACTTGAAGTTACTTGAATCAGTGATTGGATATGTGACAAGTTACTATTTTCATGAAGTAACCGTAATTGCAATTACTTCCTTTTTTTAAGGGACTTCCCTAACACTGCATCTAATTTTATAAGTGATCCGAAAGTAAGATGAAAATTATTGTTTTAACCAGTTAACTGGTAGGCTCAAAATCGACGTTAGGTGCCAAAACTGGTAGAAGCAAATAATTCCGTATTCATCATAAAAGTTCATTTCCGAAGGGTTTTTTAGGTTACTGATGACGAATCCGGGGTCGAAATTGAGAAATTCAAAATCGCGGATACGATATGGCAGATCCAATATGGCGGACTAAAATGAAAAAATCACATGACTTGAATGAAAGGCAGTACTAAAGATTTTTTCAAGTCGCTGATGACTATTCTACTATATTCTCAGCCATTTTGAATTTCTCAACTTTGCCCCCGGATTCGTCATCAGAGACCAAAAAAACTAGGGCATACCAATTTTTATCAAAATCCATTGAGCTTTGTGGCAGTTATTCCAAAAGTGCGCATATATGCGTCATTACCAGTTTTATCACGGATTTTTTCTGCGCATATATGCGTCATTACCAGTTAACTGGTTAATGTGGACAAAGTGAAGGAATGAAGTTGAAGATTATTACATATATTAATTATACAGATTCTTCAATATTTTTTTAGAAAAAAATATCTTCTGTACATTTTTTAAATATTTTATGTGACTCCGGTGCATAAACGCGTTTTTATGCTACAGTGTAGATTATCATAATGCTGTACATTACGATACAGCGGACGATCACTCTTCACATTACACTCCGCTGTATCGTAATGTTAACATTACGATACTCTAGGCTGTCGCAACAAAACTTTTACATGCACCTTCGTTACATAAAATAGTATATGCGCCAGTGCGCACAATTCGTGTCTTCACGCGACTCGCTTACTATGCACCTTGGCGCATAATATACTATTAATAGCCTATTTTTAAAAAACTTTTTACTTTGAAACTTTCTTTAAATAATTTTCAACTTGTTTATATGTTTTTAAACGAATATTTAATTTGTATATCGATTTTAACAAATGATTTGTATTAAAGTACAAGTTATCTTATTATTAGGGTATAAAAGTGAAAAAACATGTTTTTAATTTACACCCATTTATTGATATTTATTTAAGTTACCTTACTCTATGAACAGAACATTATACATACTCAAGGCACTCATCTTCTACTAAATAATGTAAAGCCGCCTGGATTTACATTGATATTCCTCTAACGAAGAAATTCAACCTCCCTTATATAATTTCACTAATCGATAATAGCTACATTCTACACATAGGGGGACATTTTATTTTATTAATAGTGGCTTAGGGCACAGATTGTAAATGTAATTTCCAGTAACGAGTAATGATTTATTGATCGAACATTACATTATTGGATTATTATAATAGTCTATCTCTGGTATTATAATATAACTGAATATTAATTAAATAGAATTGTGATCTACCTCTCTTGCAGCATTTCTCAATGAGTACATTATGATTATAATCGAAAGTAAAATGCTATTTAATTTTCAGACATTAGTTTTACATTGTTTTATTAAGATTGTTATAAAATTTTCAATCCTCATATTTTATACAAATTAATGTTAAAATAATCCTAAAAAAGTAAAAAATTGGTCCAAGTAATAATGTAATTACATACACAGTAAGCCCCGGGATAGTGAAATGGATATAGTGGCTGTTGTTATACTTTTTATCCTTTTTATTGAGAGTCTTAGGTCACTCGTGACCGACATAATATTTTTAAAACAACGAATGTTTGAGAAAATTTTGAATTTCATGGAGCGAGAAAAATTCCAATTTTCCTATATTGGGCTATAAATTTCTATGGCTCTAGATATTATTTTCTTCTTTCTAAAAGTGGATCTTTATATTCACCTAGTTTAGACTCCCACTTCTGAAAGATTTACAACTTCCTAAGACCAATAGAAAATGTTTTAGAAAACGTTGCATTTTCAACAAAAGATATGGATTTTTAACTAAAAAGATCAATTTTCAACCAAAAATAGAATACTTAGAGTTTAACCAAAAAAAGAAACAACAAATTTTCAACAAAATAGTTAATATTGAAAACCAAGAGATAAAGTTTATACTAAAATAATGAATCTTCAATAACAACAAATTAATTTTTAACAAAATATTTCCAATTTCGAGCAAGTTGTTGAATTTCCAACAAAAAATATGAATTTTCAACCAGACAGATTAATTTTCTACCGTAAAAGATGAATTTTCTACAAAATACATGAATTTTTAACAAAATAGTTGAATGTTTGACTAAAAACAGTCAATTTTCACCCAGAAATGGAATTGTCACATTTTCAGTTAAAAAATTATTTTGAAAAAAAATCGAATTTCCAACAAATAGTTTAATTTTCCACGAAAGAAATTAATTTTGCACTAAAACGATAAATTTTCAACAAAGTACAATGAATTTTTAACAAAGGAGTTCAACTTCTTTAATTTAAGATAAGAAACAGTTAGATTCAACCAAAAAATACGATTTTTAAAGAAAATAGTTGAATGCTCTAACAATATTAAATAATTTTCAACCAACAAGATGAAATTTCTACCAAACGAGTTGAATTTTCAAAACCAAAGACAAATTTTCGACAAAACACTTGAATTTTCAACCAAAAACGATGAGTTTCTAACTAAATTGTTGAATTTTTAACCCGAAAATATAAATTTTCAACAAATAAGTTAATTTTCAATTATTCAAATTAAATTTTCAACCAAATAATAAAATTTTTAACTAAAAAGGATGAATTCTCAACAAAAATATAACAGTAGATTGTACAACCAAAAATAATTAACTTTCAACCAAAAATATTTAGATTTGCAATCAAAGAGAAGAGTTTTAAACTAAAATGATGAATTTTTAAGTTGAATAGTTAAATTTTCAGTTAAGAAAATTAATTTTGAACTCAAATCATAAATCTTTAACCAAAAAAATGAATTTTTGATAAACGAGTTCAACTTCTATGATTAAAAATGAAAAACAGTTAGACTCAACCAAACAAAATGGTTGAATGCTCAACCGAAACATATTAATTTTGAGCCAAACAGTTACATTTGGAACCAAAAATATGACATTTTTAGCAAAAGAGATGAATTTTTAATCCAAAAAGACAAATTTTCAACCAAAAACAATGACTTTCTAACCAAATCGTTGAATATTCAACAAATAAGTACATTTTCAACCAAATAATGGAATTTTCAACAAAACATGTCAATTTTTTCCCCTTTTTCTTCAGCCAAGATAGACAACAATTTCAAACTAATTGTTGAATTCTCAAGCCAAAACGCGAATTTTTTACAAAACAGTTTAATTTTCAACCAAGAAGAATGACTTTCTAACAAAATTGTTGAATTATAAACAAAATAATTAACTTTTGAACCAAATACTTAACTTTATAACCAAAAAGATGAATTCTCAACCAAACATTTAATAGTAGATTTTTCAACAAAAAAAAAAAAAAGAAAAACTCTTATTTTTCCCATCTCAATGGTCCCTGACATTAACGTGGCATAACAATTGACACTTGACAGTTGCTACACCTGAATGCGCAATTTGCTGATCAAACAAAAAATACGAAATCTGTCTAAAAGCGGTGTATATAATTTTGATCCAATTTCGGGATCAAATTGATCAACTGGCATTTACTGTGTAAAAGATTAAAAAGAAATTTTCTTTCAGGGTTTCTTAACTCTGGGCAAAAACCCTTATAGTTTCGGTCTGGTGTTCGTCCGTCCGTTGTACTTTTTAAAAAAGATTAACTTTTTCGGGTGGGGAAGTGAATGGTAGTGAAGGGAGGGAAATAAGGTTAAGTGGGGGAGTAGGGGATTTGGGGAGAGGAGAAAAAGGGGAGGGTGCAGAATGGGAAGGGGTATGTGAAGGGGGATGTAAGGGTTGGGATAGTAGGGGAATAGAGGGGAAGTGTGGGATCGGAAAAAGAAAAGAGGGAAATTATGGAAGGGTGAGATTTGAACGACCTTTTTTGTAGAAGCATGGCGCCTACTTTGAATGATTTTTTTCTATGGATTACCATTTTTTGTATAGTTCTTTGAGTAATATATTATGTTCTCAAATGAATCAAGCTTTGGCAGAGATAACGTTGGAGTAACAGAAATATTTTTATTTAAAACTCTGTTAATAGTATGACAAGATATTATTATCCAAGGATTATCTGTTGTTGTAAGTATATAGAATAAATCAGGAATAAATAGAAGAAATTATGTCATATAACAAAACTATTTTAAGATATGCTTACAGTTTAAACCAAGATTCCAGCAAAACAGATTTTTCTTGATCCAATATGATCTTTGTCGAGGCTTCAACTGTAATTAAAAAAATTTATTTGAATGATTTTAGATAATTATATTATGTACTTGTAAGTAAATCACGAAATGACGTATTTGTTATTAAGTTCCTTGCGTAAACCGCTACTTGCCTGTTCTTCACCTTAACGGAACTGACTTGGTTGTTTGTCATTCGCTTATCATTTAAGGATAAGATAACTCAACCAGGGTAATGACAAAAAATAACTGACCACAATTAAACAGAGAAGCTCATCATGATTCAAGATTGAATTCTTAATCCTCGCTCACCGAACATCTGCTAGTCGTTAGTGAAATGCTTCTTTCCCTGACAAATCGATACAAGTGGCTATCTATCGCGGGTCCAATACGATAAAATCACCTCTGACCTTTGGCTGCATTCACTAACGATCGTATTAATCGCATTTCCAATTTTAAGCTTTAAATGATAGCTTTGTTGCAAGTTCACATTATGTGCTCCAAATATATGAACCGCAGTATATTAAACGAGAACTTATTTTTATTTTGTTGAATACAAACTCGCAAACAATTTTTCAAACTAAACAATGGGACTCTGGCAAGGCCATCGTTGTTTTTTTTCTGTTTGAAACAACAACATTTAATATAATATAAGAGATACACATTTGGTATTTGAAGTCAGAAAAGGTTCTTTTATTTATATTTTACGATACATATTTTAAACAAATGAAAATTACTTGTAAAAATATTAAACTGCAAAAGCAATAAAAGAGCCTTGACCGATCATGGTTACACAAGAAACAGGAGAAAGTGGCTGCAGCGCTATTAGGCCCCTACTTAGATTATAAATTATTCAATTTTAAATAGTTAAATTTAAATTTTTTCAACATACAAATCTGAAATATCTACCATCTTAAATTCACCAATTCACCAAAAAAACTTTTTCCGACTTTGCTTGTACTTTTTCGCTGTTTTGTAACACTAAGCTACTCCCTGAAGAATGTTTGATATCATATATGGATGCCCCCTTATGCGATTTTGTATGTTTAAAAGTTCCAAAGTTAGGGTTTCGTTTCGAAATCGTATAATTTTGAATGATGTAAATACAGTCGAACTCGGATATAACGCCGGTTTTGGGGCTTACCTTGGATCTGAACTACTCTAACTGAACCGGAAATATCTCCAGTCCGGACTCTTTTTGAGCGACTGCAGCTTCATTTTCGTAAACTTTTTGTTTGTTTGCACTCTTTCTCGTAAGAATTTTTCGATTTGAAAACACTGAAAATTCTTGCATTTAGTTATAATGGAAATCATATCTCCTGATCCAAAAACATAAATAAAAAATAAAAAAATGATAAACATAAATGATCAAAAATCAATGATATGCTTGTCTGTTTACGTTCGTAAATTATATTTATCCACAATTTGTCTGAT
>CAKNWW010188787.1:0-10353 GCA_932074435.1 Andricus kollari
TTTAAAGGAATGTTTAAAGCTTTCAAAAGTTTTAAGGAATTTTAAAGATGTAAAAGATTTTGAGGCAGTTCAAGGAATTTTACAAAAATTAATTAAGAGGTTTAATATTATTTCAAAGATTTCAACGGACTTCACAAAATGTCAAAGGATTTTTAAGGGATTTCAACAGATCTGTAAAATTTCTAAACATTTGACAATATTTCTATCAATTTCAAAGAATTTCCAAAGAATTAAGGGATTTCAAAGATTTGAAGAGATTTTCAAATATTCCAGGAGATTTCTTCATATCAATAATTTGAAAGGATTTCAAAGGATTTGAAATATTTTAGGTCATTTAAAAAAATTGCAACGAGTTTTCAGTAGATTTCAATATTTTGAAGGGATTTCGAGGGTTCTAAATATTTTAGGGTATTTTCGAAAAAGATTCCAAGGAATTTTCAAGAGCTGTAAAAAATATCAACGAGTAATTTCCGATGATTTTAATAACCTTAAGGGATTAAACAACATTTTCAAGCGGTTATAAAGAATTTCGGATGATATATGGAGCGATTTTATAGGACTTAAAATGTTTTAGAATATTTAAAAGATTCCAAGGGATTTTAAAAGATTTTGTCCGATTCCAAAGATTTCAATGATTTTCAGGGATTTTAAAAGCTCTCAAGGTATTTCAATCAATTTTTCAGGTTTTCAGGAAATATCAACACATTTAATGGAAATTCACGATTTTTTAAAGGTAATTTTAGGGAGTCGAACGGTTTGTAAAGATTTGAATCGATTTTACAATATTTTGAGTGGTATCAAGGAATTTCATAAGATTTCGAATATTTTTCAGAGTTACACATTTACTTTTTATTACCTGTACTTCGATTCGATTTCCTATCACTGCAATATTTCCAAAACCAGTTTCTTTATCGAAGCCTTCTTGACACTCGAAATCTTCACTCTCGGCAAAGAACACGTCGTTATAGGTATCATCTTTAAAAAAATATATTTTTTTAATAAGGTTTAAGAATTTAAAATTTTGATTTTAATTAATATTTTATTTTTGAGTACCAGAGACAGGCGATGTTAACCGTATCGTCTGTTCGTGATCCTGACAAAGGATTCGAATCAACTGATTATTCTTCAGAATTTGTTCCATAAAGCCGTCTCCAAAGAAACGGTAAAAAAGAACGTAAGCCTTGTGAGCTAACTCGGCTGTGAAAACAGTCTTCAATTCTTCAAACGCCTGCAAATTTAATTTCGTCCATTACAGAAAAATTCTTCATTCTTTAATTTTATTTATTTTAATTTACAGCATTAAGATCTTACTTTATTTCTCTGAGGATCGAGAGCCTCGTCGCTTTCTATAATCGGCGGAGAGTAAGAATCCGTGAATTCTACAACAGTCGCTTCTCCTAGATTGCTAGGAGACAAAGTACTATTCCTAAAATGAAAAGATTGTCAATTTATTAAATTTTTCAATCAAAGATTGATAAATGATTCTAAAATGACTTACTTTGCATCATCATCTTTCAGAGACAATTTCTGGCTTACGGTTTTCGCTGCATTATTACTTATATAAAAAACTTTATCAAAAGCGAGAAAGAATCTTTGGATCGGAACCGCCAAGTGACTTTTAGTCATTATTATTCCCAAACGTGCACTAAGTATATAAAGTGCTTGGAGATATTTTTCAGCCAATGTTGCCCGAGCGATTGCTCCATTAGGAAATGCATATCTCGTCGTCGATAGTATTCTAATACTCGGATGCAAAATAGCTTTCACAATTGTTTCCTGTAAGAGAAGAAACATTCGATGATTTATGATTTATTTATCAATCAATTAATCAATATATTCTTTTTCAAAATTGAATTTAAACACTAATTACATGAAGAGTGTCCATTAAAGTAGAATCACTGAGGTAAGAAGTGATGTTAATTACGAGAGAAAGGCACGAGACTAAGCCACCTTCAAAATTCGGAGTCAGTTTTCGTTTGCAGAGAACCAAAAGTTCAGCAGCATGAGCAAAATATTGTAATATCACGATTTGTTCTCCATACAGTCCTAAAATTATAGAACATATATATAGGACAGCAGAAATGGGTGCATTTAAGAAGGTAGTGAGTAGTTAAGTGGGTTGCAGGTATGTAAAAAAGATTAATCAGGCCTTTTAGAAGATTGGGCGGGTATTTAGGGAGGTAACGGGCATTTAGGGAAGAAAGAGCGGATAATTAGAGAGGTCGGGCGGACATTTAGAGAGGATCTTGAAAACACAAACCTACGATCGCAGAGAGACATTCCAAAATTTTGGCGGCATTAATATCGCCAGAGACAATTGCCCAATCACCATCGTCTCCAGTTTCACTATCTTCGATTGCTGTTGGTGAAAGATTTTCTCTTCCTGCATAACAGAGGGTTAGCATCCTTAAAAGATTTCGAGATAAATACCTCGCAGTTAAAACAGGACCAAGTCGATGAGATAACCAGATCACAGATTCTGTACTCATTTCTGAAACTTTGCATTCGACAGGAGAAAATTTCCTTTGACTATGTTCAACTTCTATGTCATCATCTTTTTCATTTCCTAATTTTTCAGAGACTTCCTCTTGCATTGTGGAAGGGCGAGAAACTTCAAAACTTTCGGAATGAATTTTGCTGGTTGAAGCTTCTTCTGGAATACTCATGGTAAATGAACTTGCGAAAGGAGCATCTTCACTGGAAGTTTTGCTGCCTACGTTGCAACTAATGCTATTAAAGTCTATCACAGATCTGCTTACACTACTGTCTAATCGCTTTGGTATTGGAATTGTGGGAGATTGTACGGAACTTGATGGTGAGCATTTTAAAGTCTCTTCACTAAGATCGTCATTTAGATTTAAAGTCAGTTCGATCTGAAAATCAGGATTGTAGTTTGAAGTATTACTTCCCGATGGCGATAAAGGATCCTCTGCGTCCATTGTAAATACCTCTGAAAATTAAATAAGACATTAATATAAGCAGTTGGATAATTTACCATTTAGAAATTTCGAAGTTTAAAGAATTTGAGACTTCATGACGAAAATATGTTCCAAATGCTTAAAATTAAGAACCCACATATTTTGACTTTTTAATTATTAATATTATTAATCAAAAATGATTCATTAAACGATTTAAAATTAAAACATTGTAAATGAAGGTTAAAATTTCAGAAAGCTAAATTTTCAATTTTAAAGGATAATTTTCAAATAAAATATTTTTTAATTGGTTGGCTTTGAGAACGTTTTTATTTGGAAATGTTACATCTTGAGGCTCTTAATTTATCATTTTTCAATATGAAACGTTCAAAATTTGAAAATGTCCAGCTTTTAATGGCTATTTACTACAATTGTTCAAATATGACGGTATCAAATTTAAAATTGATAAGATTTTCATCACAATATTGAAGACTTCACATTTGATATTGCACAAGTTTAGGCGTTTAAAAGTAAACTTTAATGTCCAGGCAAAAATCATTAAGCCCAGTAAAAATCAGCTAATGATCAGAAATTTATTTTTTATATATTTAAGTGGCCACCTATATATACTCAAACACACATTTTAAATATATTTACATTAATTCTTCTTGGAATTTAATTCTTTATAATATGACCTCAGACTACTTAAATTCAAAAAATTCAAAATTCAGTGAACCTACATAAATTTAAGAACCTAAAATTAAGTTTATTAATAATTATAATCAAATATTTAAATAAATACTATGAAAATTTCTTATATATCTCATAAAATTTCGATACCTCGAAAATTAGCACTGGGTGATTACTTGTTATAATTTATTTAATTTTAAATAATATTCCAATGGTGTTTTAAATTAGGAATAACAAAATGGAAAAGAAAGCTACAACATACCTTCATCATCATTATCATTAGCAGAACTGCTCATGTAATAACTTCGACTTTGACCTCCAGAAGCCTCCGATACATTATTTTCCGATTCAACAGAGGAATCTTCATCCAGGGGAGACAAAATTGCTTCTCCATCTCCACAACTCCCACTTAAATCACAAGTCCTATCATAAACACAAGAACACAAAAATTAATCAATAGCTTCAAAATCTTTCTAAAATACATTTTAAATTCTATTGGGAACTACTTACTTAAGATTTACCGTCCTATGTACATTAGAAATCGAAGATCCCATTAGGTGATCTCGATAGCCACCTACAGCTTCTACTAACGGCGTGATAAAATTTTCTAAAAATCTACGTAGACCCAACCTGACCATTAATTTTAAAAGAAAACTTCGGTGGTAGAGTCTCATCGTTTTAAATTTTGCAAGCGATCCCACAGAAAGAATATCAGTCAAAGACAAAGAATCCATAACAGATCCATTTTCATATAATCTTACTATGGGAATCAGAAAAACTTCTGCAGTGTCCTTTGGGCCCAATGCTCTAAAAAAAAAAATCAATTAATCAAATAGCAGTAATATAATCCGATATATTCTGAGTGGTCACTTAAATCTTGAAAATATATCCAGTTATTTTCTGGTCTCCCAACCTTTTCCAATATTCCCGATCACTAAAATCTTTAAATGCATAATTTTACATAAGCCAGAAAAATAAACTAAAAAATTACCTAGCGATTGGATCAAAAAGATGCCAAGCAGTAAGAACTGCACTATGGGGTTCCTCCATAATCTGTCTCACATGCGGCACAATCATTTGCAAATTCGCCTCCGTAGCAATTCCAGCATTTGACAAAAGTCGCTCCAGTTCCCGCGCAACTGCTTTCACCTTGCACTCACTAATTTTACACAAATATCTAAGCCTCGTTTTGTTCATAGCCTCACTCTCTTCTCCACTCTGAGTAATAAAATTCAATTCTCTTACAAGAAGATTGTACTCCTGAATCATTTCTACAACGTTAAAGAGGTGACGAAAGTATTTTGATGACGGAAAAAGAATTCCAGAGAGAACAGGCTGAAGAAACTGATGAGCCGAAGGAGGTGGAAGGCCCATGTGGGTTACAGTTGGATATCGAAAGGAAATTTCACTGGAATCTAATCGCCCATTAGACTCTGTAGAATCGGGATTATAACTTTTTGGTAACACATCTACTTGTAGTAATAACGCTACTGCGTTCCTGATGCATCTTGGTAAGGCTTCTGGTGAGGATTTTAAAGTGTTTAGACAAACAGCGAGTCGATTTTCAAAAGAGTTTCTTTCAATATTCCAGGTAGCACGAAATTTTCCAGAGAGAAATATTTCTACGATGAGGCATCCAAGGATTTGCAGCTCCTTGATTCTTCGACTAGCTACGACCTATTTAGTATATAAGAAGCATTAATTTTACGACACACCAGCATATTTTTCTATATTATAAAAAGATCTCGCCGCCGCCGCTGTTTCAAGAATCGAGGCCCTCTCTAAAGGCCCGCCAGACCTTCCTAAATGCCCGCTATAATAAAATATTCAAATTTAAAGATATACATTTTTTTAAATAAGTACAAGATTGACTTTTAGCCAAATTTATTGAATTTGACTATAATATTATTCAATGAATTTGTTTCCCAGGTACACCACTGGTACATTTCAGCTTTTTTAGATATTTTTATTACATAAAGATTTTTTTATTTCAATTATTTATCATTCATAATTTATAAAACTTTAATTAGCATTAAAGAAGAAAGTTTACTGTAAATAGTGTAAATCAAGCAAGCACCTTACCTATATCTAAATGAAAATTAATTTAATAAATTTGCTCAACAATCTAATTTAATTTGAAGAAATTTAATGTTCATTCATTCAGCTTTCTGTTGTCTATTTAATCGATTGGTTGGTTAACTAATCTATTAATTTGACTAATTCATTGTGTTAATAATTGAAGATTATTAATAAAATATAAAAGTATTATTCACTGAACTTTCGATAAATTTACTCACCTCTTAATAAAAGTTTATCTAATGACAGTAATGTAAATTTAGTACATGAATGGAAATATTTGAAACATTTGTAAGATTTAAAACCATTTTTTAAATAGTATTTAAACAAATTATGTCTATAACCTTAATAGGCTAAATTTGCATATCATTTTCGTCAATGTTACCAATAACTTAAACTTTTATCCCTCTTTGAAATCAATTTCTGCTCTTGTGTTAATTCTAATCAATATTAATTTATATTCTTCGTTGATTATACTTCCAAAAAATTTATTATACTGGAACCTCGATTTTAGTAAATTGTTTTTGTGCATTCCTAGAACTGATATCCTCCACAGTTTCGTGATTAGGGCAGCCGCAGGACCGAGAGAGGCAGTGCTCAGTCAAGCGTGACACACAGCATAAGGGCCGCACTTTCAGCGCATGAGTTGCATAAGTTGAGTTGCATAAATCGAGGTTCCAGTGTATTTTTGTTTTTATGGAAACAAATTTATTGAATAAAAATCATTGTAATTGAAAAAAGTGATAACATTATTATGAACCCGATAAATTTGGTTATAAATCAATCTAAAAATAAATCTAATATGTAGATATAATATAAAATATATATATTTTTTAAATAAAATTTTTATTTATCAGATATAATATTGTAGAAAGTATGGAGTAGAAGTATCTTTAAGAATGTGACTTTTAAAAAGGTATAAAAAATAGATATGTCATTATCTATTCCCTAACTGCCTGTTTAACCTCCATAACTATCCGTCCAGCATCCTTAAGAAATGAATTAATTGAATTGAATGGAATTGAAATTAATAGACTAAAGAAAAAATTACTTTGGAAATTTAGAAAATTGCACATGGAAATTAGAAAAATGAATACTTTGGAAATAAACGTGTATGGTAAAAAGAAAATTGGGCATGGATAGTGGGTAGGGAGGTTGAGCTGACAGAGGTAGAGCAAGCTGATATGAAGTTGAGCGTGAAGTTAGATGGCCATTTAGGGAGGTCAACCAGACATTAGAGAAGGTTGTACAGGCATTTAGGGAGGTTGCGCGGGCAGTTAGGAATTAAGCGGGCATTTAGAGATTCGGGTCAGCAACGACGGCGAGATCTTTTTATAATATGTACACACATAAATAATTAATAATTTAGTAAATAAATTTTAATTAAGAAAAGCACCTGTTTGTAGTTTGCAACTCCATCTGAAGTTGTCATTTTCGGTGAGTATGTTTTCTGACTGACTTTGTTTATAAATGAATGCATAGTCTCCACCTGGACAAGCGCAGAGATTGGATTATAATCCTTAGGCAAGACTATTGCCCCAGAAGTAGTTTTTTCGAGTTTGGCGGCATCCTCCGTTGACATTAAAGATCCACGAGATCTACTGAGTAACCGACTCAAAGCCAAGGGAGAAGATCTCGCAAGGCTTGAAGCTGCAACTTGGATTTCTTCCTCTTCGATACCAGAACTGTGGTCTTCATCTTCACTCCCTTTTTCAACAGAACGGTCAGATTCTATAAAAAAAAGAAAAAGTATTCATTGTAACAGGGTGTCTAGCGTTTCTTTAAAAAAAAATTCAAGGACTTTTCCAGGACAAGAAATTTAATTTTTCCAGGTACCTTTTTCTTACCGTAAAAAAAATACTTTTAACAAAATATAGTAGAATTTGTAGGTCTAGTAGAAATAAAAATAAGTTTCATATGCAAAATTTCTTTTACAGCCTCAAACTCTGATTTTATGGTAAAAAATCCAAATATCCCAAAAATTCCAATCCAATAATTTGTTTCTGTTGATATAATCAAAGTGAGTTCAATTTCGCGTGTAATTAACTTTTTTTATTAGAATTGGTTGAAATGGACTGAGTTATCAAATTTCAAACTAATTTACGTTTACTTTTCAATGAAAGGATTAAATTTTCAACGTAAGAAATGAATTTTCAACGAAAATCATTAATATTCTACCAAAAAATAGGAATTTTCAACGAAATACTTGAATTTTTGAATAAAAAAGATAAATTTTCAACCAACTAGGTAAACCTATAAATAAAACAATTTTTTAAACCAAAAATGGAATAGTTAAATCTTCAGTTTAAAAAATTAATTTTATAACAAAAAAAGGAATTTTCATCAAAGTACATATATTTTCGATTGAAAAATTTAATTAAAAAAATCGAATCTTAAAAAAAATTAATTTTTAACAAAGGAGTTTAATTTTCAGTCAAGTAATTGAATTTTGAACCAAAATCGTTAATTTTCTACAAAAAAGACGAATTTTCAACAAAATACATGAATTTTTAACCAAATACTTGAATTTCTAAATATCAAAGATCAATTTTCGTCCTAATAGTTGAATTTCAAAATAAAAAAGATCAATTTTCAACCAGAAATGGAAAATTAACCTTTCTAGTTTAAAAGATTAATTTAATTTGTTTATTTTCAACAAAAAATTGAATTATATCAATCCACAATGTCGAATTTCCTGTCCAAATAGACAAATGTTTAACAAAATAGTTGAATTTCCTACTTGCAAAAATGAATTTTCAACGAAATATTCAAATTTTGAAACAAAAAAGGCAAACATTAACCAAAAACAGTTGAATTTTTAACAAATACTTGAATTCTCAGCGCAAAATTAAATAGTTAATATTTCAGCCAAACAAAATGAATTTTCAACAAAAAAGTTAAATTTTCAGCCAAAGAGTAGAATTTTCAACAAAATATGTGAGCTTTTAACCAAACTGTTAAATTTTCAATCTAAAAAGATGAATTCTCAATCAAAACGTCGAATTTTCAAATAAATTGTTGAATTTTTAACTAAAAAAGAAAATGAAAAAATATTAATATTAAATTTTATATCATAATTATACAAAAAAATTAGTCATGCTCTCGAAAAACAAATTCCCTAACTCCTTTTTTGTTTAGCAGGGAACAAATTTGAAAACAAAATTTCATTAAGGAAATAAAAATTCCAGGATCATGAGCAAAATTCAAGGACTTTTCCAGGGTTTTTTCAGGTAGAGAAAAATTCAAGGATTTTTTCAGGTTTTCAAGGATTTCCATGACGCTAGACATCCTGATTGTTATCAGTTAAAGAATTTATTTGAAATGAATTTCCATTTGTATATTGGGATAACTCACTTGGCCCCGGTTTTCCATTTAGATTTGCTAATCGGAGTCTCGGAGGAGATTTACTCCAATAGGGGGAGGGGACGATTTTTTGGGGATGAGGTAGTGTGAATAATTGAACGACTCCAGAGTTTGTTAGGCCTGTGTGATTGTCTACTAATTGTAAGCACACGTTTTTAGCCTTTACTGCTGCTGATCCAGAAAGTCTGCAATAACAAATATTAATATTAAAATTTCTTTATTCCTTTAATTAATCTAGGAATGTTTCTAAAATTTGCTTACTTATAACCAAACGTCAAATCTATCCAGTGATGCAACCTTTCCGAAACGTATAAACTTTCCAAAGCTTCCCGATGTTTTTCCACAAAGTCTTCTGGAGAAGTTGCCCAAGCAGGAATTCCCAAATCCGGCAAATCTTCGTGAATCGACTGAAAAATAACAACCTTCAATGAAAATAATGCTCATTGTTGAGATAATGACGTTTTTAAATTTTAAGACTCACTTTAAAGACGTTCGGGTCTTTGAAAAATTGTGGTATGCACTCATCCGGACTCCAGTTATGCATTCTCTGAATAGAAACTGGATATTCACCCGGAACCCAAAGAGGACGGACGTGTTTGCACAAAACAGATCTGGAATATCTTCGAGAAAGGTATACATAGTAGGTAATTTCCGAAAGAACATCCGAAACGTGATGTCCCACCTAAAATAATGATTTAAAAATGGAAATATATCCTTAAACTCGATCTATATTTAAATTCCTTTACGTATCTGTATTGCTTACTTCTGAAGATTCAGAATCAAAAGTAAGATCTAGTTGCCGATCTCCTTTATTCAATCGAAACTTAGATTTCGTCAAATCTCTCCAATTTCCTCCACATCTTGACGAGAAATCGGTGACCCAGGGCATCACATGATGACAACTGGGGTCGCCGTATCTTCTGCCGGCTAAATTATTGAGGGCAGTCAGGTAATCGAAATTGCTGATGACGCCATGGACCCAAAATTCGCAGAGTCTTTCGATACATTCATTAGCACCGAATTCTGGAGTTCCTGGCTCTCCGGCTTTAGCCTTAGTATCTTTGGATGAATCAAAATATTTCGAAAAGTTTTTGCTCTTTGTCGCTGAAGCAGTCACGGGACTAGAATCAGGCCAGAGGTAAATATTGTCACTTAACTTAGGCAGCACCTAGTGCAAAAAAGGAGGAAATGATTGAGATTGCCATTCGCGGACATTATCTGAGAAATTATGTCAAGGGCTCGGACTTATTTCAGAGACCAAAAATAGTGTCAATAGTGGCAGAAAATTTAAAAAATATTAGAAAAATGG
>CAKNWW010189002.1:0-10716 GCA_932074435.1 Andricus kollari
TTTTGACTTTTTTTGAAAATCGTTACGACCACCAAAAAGTTTGTGAAAAAATCTATAAAAAACATTAGTAGTGAAATTTTGTTTAAAGTAATAGGAAAAAAGTTACAAATGTTTGTAAGTAAGACCTTTCTTAAAAAACCAAAAATTGTACCCCCTCCTCTTTGATAAATAATTATCAAAATTAATTAATATTTGGTGTGAGGAGTACTATCTAATAGGACTACAATTGGGCCAATTTTTAGCCCGATCGGGCAACTTTCATTTTCGAGGTGGGTACACTTAAGAAATTATGCCCCACATGTGAGGTCTGTTTTTACCTTTTTTGTCATGAATTATTTTTATTCGACCACTGAAATGTTTGTAAGCATTTTTTTAACAATGTTAGGATCGTTTAAACTATTTCCATTTGTTTTAACAATTTTTTCTCCTATTAACTCATTAAAAGGTAATTTTTTACGTTGAATCGGATATTAGATATTTCTTTAAGGCATTTACCATATGTTTGAATATTTAATTATTATTTACCTGTAACTTTTTATTAAAAAGAAGAAGAAAACTAAATTGTTAACTGATCTGTGGGATTAACCTGAGTAAAAAAAAAATATATACTTACTTTCAGCTTCCAGAGGTTTATGCTCATTAGTCTATGGGGGTGATTTCAAGAAAAAATGCAATTTTAACAGTTTTTGTAACATTTAAATATTTAATGATTTAATGAATTGCTCTTAATAATGACAAATTACTGCATTAATTACAGAAAAATATTGATTGGAAACATTGAATTCAGAACAAGATTGTTTGAACAATTTTTTTTTAAACAAATCCGAATTTCTTACAAAATGGGATAGTAATATCTAAATGACGTAAATATTTAATAATAATTCAAACAATTGGTAAATGATGAAGTCAATTCAAGTATGAATGTGTTATTTTGGTCATACGGTCCATTAAAATTAATAGTGGATTCAGTTGTCAAGAATCATGCTTTATTCGTCAATTTCATTAAAAAACCAACGTACGTTTTGACCTTGTTGCAGGCCTTCTTCAAGGTAATACATATCCTAATTTAACATAATTTACATCGATGTAATACCCTTATGATGAACAAAAAATTGTAAACAAAACTTTTTAAAAAATGTACCTGTAGTAATATTAATTAAATCATCCAAGACATTTCAATTTTTGGTTATTTTTCAATAGAAAAAAAAACTTATCTTTTTTTTGGAGTGCACCAAAATTAAATTTTTTTTTTGTATTATTAAAGATTAAAATGTATATATAACATGATTTAAATTGAGTCCAAATTTCTTTTTTTTAATAATTCAAATTTTCTAATACATTTGTTTCTTTTTTCATATTTTCATTTATTAAGACTAAAATATTGTGAGTTGAAAAAAGTTTGGATTGAAATGTCTTTTACAGTATGTGATACACGGAATTTTAAATGATTAGATAAATGTCCTAAATCTTTTATGCTTCTAATTAAATTATTGATTTCATAATTTAAACCTTTCTTTTGAAAAACTAACTTAGTCTTTTCAAATTTTGGAATTAATTTATTATTGAAATTGTGTAAATTACATTTGTTTGTTTGATGTTGAATATTTGCTGGAATCAGAGCTTCTTTTCTACATCTGATTAAAAAAGTGCGCTGCTCCTTGAGATTAATCAATGTTCTATTAGTCCGTATCCAATTTCCTATAAGTTGTCTCGGAGCGTCACCATACTTTCTTTGTATGTAGCTTAAATGACCCATGATATCGCAGAACGTGACTGACCTTCATTTAATTATCTATGTTCAGTGATTGGAATATCATCCACACTGTGCAATTTTCTTCGACCGTTGTAATCAATAATGAAGTCAATTTGAGTATGAATGTGTTATTTTGGTCATACGGCCCATTAAAATTAATAGTGTAGGTTTAATTAATAGGTTCAAAGAATAGGTTTTTTAATGAAATTGATGAATAAAGCATGATTCTTGACAAATGAATCCACTATTACTTGTAATGGACCGTATGACCAAAATAACACATTCATACTTGAATTGACTTCATTATTGATTACAACGGTCGAAGAAAATCTCACAGTGTGGATGATATTCCAATCACTGAACATAGATAATTGAATGAAGGTTAGTCACGTTCTGCGATATCATGGGTTATTTAAAATACATAGAAAGAAAGTATGGTGACGCTCCGAAACAACTTATAGGAAATTGGATACGTACTAGTAGAACATTAGTTAATCTCAAGGAGCAACGCACTTTTTTAATCAGATGTAGAAAAGAAGCTCTGATTCCAGCACATATTCAACATCAAACAAACAAATGTAATTTACAAAATTTAAATTATTAATTGATTCCAAAATTTGAGAAGACTAAGTTAGTTTTTCAAAAGAAATGTTTAAATTATGAAATCAATAATTTAATTAGAAACATAAAAGATTTAGGACATTTATCTAATTATTTAAAATTCCGTTTATCAAATACTGTAAAAGACATTTCAATCCAAACTTTTTTCAACTCACAAGATTTTAGTCTTAATAAATGAAAATATGAAAAAAGAAACAAATGTATTAGAAAATTTGGATTATTAAAAAAAAAAAATTTTGAGTCAATTTAAATCATGTTATATATACATTTTAAGCTTTAATAGTACAAAAAAAACATCTAATTTCGGTGCACTCCAAAAAAAAAGATAATTTGTTTTTTTCTATTGAAAAATAACCAAAAATTGAAATGTCTTGGATGATTTAATCAATATTACTACAGGTACATTTTTTAAAAAGTTTTGTTTACAATTTTTTGTTCATTATAAGAATATTACATCGATGTAAATTTTGTTAAATTAGGATATGTATTACCTTGAAGAAGGCCTGCAACAAGGTCGAAACGTACGTTGGTTTTTTAATTAAATTGACGAATAAAGCATGATGCTTGACAACTGAATCCACTATTAATTTTAATGGACCGTATGACCAAAATAACACATTCATACTTGAATTTCTTCATTATTGATTACAACGGTCGAAGAAAATTGCACAGTGTGGATGATATTCCAATCACTGAACATATTTAATTGGTAAATACTTAAAGCAAAGATCAGGCTTCCTGATAATCGGATTAAACGTAAAAAAGTACTTTTCAAAGAGTTAGTAGGAGAAAAAAATTATCTAAACAAATGGAAATTGTTCAGACAATTGTCACATTGTTGAAAAATTCTTACAAACATTTCAGTGGTCGAATAAAAATAATTGATGGCCAAAAAGTGAAAAACAGAGCTCATATACTGTTCAATTTTGCGCAAATCGGTCAAATTCAGTTTTTCGAGATATTGCCTTCTATGGGGGACAAAAATTTCAACAGACATGATTTTGGACCACCTTAATGCGTAGCTTGCCCGATTTGAAGTGAATTAGGTAACAGATACTACTTCGTGTAATTTTGTCAAATAATACAAAAATATTCCATGTTACGTACGAACTTAGTTTGATTAATTTAGAATGAATAATTAGTTCACAATGCTGGTCACAAAAGAACAATCTAAATGTAAATCTGAAAGTTAATCTGCTTAGTAACTGTACGGAGAAGGCTTCTATAAACTTCAGGGCGGTAGCACTATCGTCCCTACTATTCTTATGGGCACGGTTTCCTTTTTCATCCAAATGGGTATGTGTTGCCTCCTGTTAGCTGAGATGTAGTCGTATGCTAAAATCAGGGATTTGAGTCGAAAATTTCTATGTTTACATATAAAAAAGTTGCATTGAACAATTTGGGATAATTCTTTATATTCTTCAGGTCCCTTCCACGAACATGCCAAATGATGTTTTTCTCAGCTACCTATGAAACAGCAGTAATGGAGTTTGCCGAAATTATAGTCCCTAATCCTTTGATAATTCGATTATTGAGAGAGGAGGAAAGCCTTAATAATATTAAACAATACTACGTCAGATGTAAAAACATCGATGAAAAGTATGCAGCTATTACAAATATTTACGGTGTAATAACAATTGGGCAAGCTATCATCTTCTGCCATGTAAGTTTCATTCATTTTATATTAAACTTGAACGTGTGTTTTATTTTATTTAACTTCATTCTACTAACAATAAGTGCCTGCTGCTTATGGAGCTAGAAAATAATGTGCGCATGATTCAAGTATAGATGAAGAACAGTTTAAAGTTATATTGAAGTGGAAGAGCTTATTCTGTCACGCGTGAAGAAAAATGGCTAATACACATTCAGCGCACTAAGATACTCTAAACAAAGATAATTTCGATCCCCCGAAGTTACATGTGAAATCATTGTTAGTGCACAATGATACTTCGTGATACGTAAACGGTAAATTATAGCAGTTTTAGTTGCGCTGGACTCTAGACATCGCCAATAAACATCGCCAATGTCATCTCTAAAGGGGAGCCGTCCGCCAGGATCCTTCTTGTGATAGATATTACTATGTCCCTGGTCTCAGGATCAATACACTTGAGGATATGCAGAACCGGATATTTGGAATTTGCGTCCCTAATGAACGCCTTCTTCCTAATAAGAGAGGCTGGATCGAAAGCCCATAACCGCTCATTTTAATGTAAGTAGAATCAAGAAATTCGTTCGGATCTCATCAAGAATCACAGCAAAATTTCTCCTGATCCTGTCGATCCTCAATTCATCCTCTCTCCAGTGATTCATAACAACCGTGAGCGGCAAACGTATTTAACCATCTACAATGAATAAGCAGAAAATTAATCTACAGGCAGCGTGATCGCGAAAGCCACAATGTGCAAATTATTATAAGTTGCTACAATGGTGAAAATCCATTGTCTAATCAAGATTATACCGTTACCGGTCTCACTACGCTCCTGAAAAGTCAAACAAATCAAAACTTTGATCCTAAGCGGATCAAAAACAGACGCAGGAGTCCGAGTCCTTCGATGCCGCAGACAGAATCCTGGAACCAGCTTTCCCGCTATTGAGTGCTTATTAAAACTACCTGACATCTTTTCGATGCCAGTTTTATAATAATAGTTCGCATGCTGAAATTCATGCAAAATAAGCGTGTCAATATTAAAATTTCTTATGATACAAAGTAAACCTTATGAAGCATACAATTATCGATATTTTTAACATAGCATAATTTAAGTTAACAAAGCACTGTCAAACAAGGAAAACAAGAACCATAATCCATGGCGCTAGTATTGAATCACCTGCCCTTAGTTGGTAAAATTCGAATTAACCAGAGCTGAATATTAGTCTACTTGGTCTGCTCTTGCTACAACTTGCCGGATGGACTAGAAGTCAAATACAAGTACTCCGTTATCTTGGCTAAAATAAATTGGCAGCGTTGTAGGCTGTTTTTTTTGCTTTTATAGATTTTCAGAACGCATGCGCGCCAGACTGCAAGGCGCGGTTCAACCTATACTTATACCTTAAGTTTAAACGATTTCACCAAGATGTAGAAAAGTGTGTATAATGTTGAGGAAATTGACGATCTAATCGCAACATTCAAAACTGTATAGCGGGACACCTTAATCGAGTAGGGAAATGGAGTTAAAGGCTTAGGAGGTGATGGTCGCCAGGTCGTGGCGTAATGCTGGTAATCGAATAAATCGTGGAAGAGCCGATCAGTCCGGTTGTGGAACGAGAGTCCTGATAAGGGCCTGCGAACAGCGAACAGGAAGTCCTCCTTCGCAGGGGTTCGAGTGTACACCTGCAATTTTTTCCAGTATCTCAAGTTCTTTGTCATAGTCCATCAAGGTGTGAGAAACAATTTGTAGTTATAAGTCTTAAGGTTCTTTATCTGTTTTCTTTTTATGGTTGATTACAGTTATTTGGATATCTAATAATTCTTGGAATTCTCATTAAATGGTGCTCCAACACCCTGAACGTATGTTTGTTCATTATATTGTAGAGTAGTGGAATTGCTTCTGTGTCTAAGTGGTCGTTTGTTGCCAAACGTGTTATGTATTGGGTAAAGTGGTCTCGATATGAGTTTTTGACAAAAGTGGCATTGACACACTTTTGTGCTTTCTTTAAATCCATTTATCATACGAAGTATCTATTCGTACGGCCGACCGGACAGTATATAGCGGCATGAATGGTCAAATTGTTGTCTACCATCCCCCACCCCTTCCAGTGCCACCCATCATTTTTCAAGATTGTGTACGACGGATCGTACGAATATCATCAAGCCTTTATTATAATTGCTGTGCTGTTTTTCAATTTATTCCTCCAGTCCTCATCCATCCCAGAAAACATTATTACTATGGCGCGAAAGCCTACCAAGGGGGGAAATGGGATTTGTAAGCTGAGATAAAGGGTAAACACATTTAAGAAAGATGCAGGGCTGATATTAAACAGAGTTTATTACCACTTACAATCGACGATGAGGCGGCCAATCCGTGGCGGAAAGCTGGCAGCCGTTGGTTGAGCAAGCTAGGGCCGATTTGACACTCGGAAAGATCTGGAGGTTTCGTTTTAGCGGGTGTCACTGTGGCGATGACGAAAGCGTCGACAGGAGGATGCGGAGAGCGATTCCCACTAACTCACTAAAGCAAGGAACGAGCGACCCAGAGTCGACAGCCGAATGGGCGAACAGAAACTGACGCGGAGACGTTGTGCCGCTCCGGACTTCGGGTCCCCTCGGAAGATTCGGCTCTGAAGTTTCTGTCCAATTACTAAGTTCCTTGTCTAAGTCTTATGCTGTTTTATTGTCAATATTTAGTTCAATTTCGTATTCCTCTATTTCAATTTTTAATAAGCTCTGTATTTCTTTATTTATTGTGTCCCAGTCCCCTGTAAGTATGTTCGTTTGTTAGGGTCTGGAGTTGTGAAATTCTTTTTGTATCTATAAGATTTATTTTTACAAAATGAGTCGCGTATTAAGTAGATTGGTTTTGGAATTAATTTTTTACAAAATTGACAATGGAATCCCTCAGAATTTTCCCTAGTTTTAAGTTTAATGATTTTTGTGCTTTCCTCGATTTCGTCTCTCCAGTTTTCTTCCATAGTTATTCTTTTTCTGTAAAATAAATAAGGGTAGGGGAACAAAAATTCTTCTTTGGAGTGAAAACGGTGTGGGTTTAATACTTACATTTATTGTAATGTATAGTTGTAAAGAGTGTCAAAAGAGTATGGAGATTATCGACTAATATTACCATGTCGGATAATCAAACAATCAAATCAAATATCAAATAATCTTAATAGTATTACAAATTTTTATAATTTTTAAATTACTTGGATGGGTGACCGTCTGATACTACTGCGTTGCTGTTGGCGGTCGTGGGTGTGGTGAGCCCATTTACTACAAATCCACCTAAAAAACACTACCCGAATCGGGTAGTGTCACGCTTACCCCTAGAGGCTCGCCGAAAGGGAAATAGCTTAATGATATACATTAATAATGTTTATGAGAACGCAATTTTTCGTTCTAGTTTGTCTTCTTTTGTTTTTAAGCCATTCCTCGAGCTCTCTTCTTCTTTGCTCCTTATAATTCCTCCATTCCATCCTAATTTCTTGCTCTTCGGCCTCTTTTCTTTCTTCTTCTTCTTCTTCTCTTCTTGACCTTTGTAGCCACTCTCTTTGTTCCAGTACCCTCTGCCATGGGATTTCTCTTTCGATCCTTTCCGCCTCTTCCTCTTTCCTTAACCTTTCCTCCCTTTCCTCTCTTATCTTCTTCTCCCTTTTCCCTTCTTTAAATTTCGTCTATTTTTCCCATATCTATTCATATATGTATTTAAGGTGCTCGAGGGTTGCTTTCAACTTTAGATCATTGACTGCTTGTTCCTTTAAAAAGTGTGGAGATTCTGTTGTGTTTTCCAAAAAACCTCCCACCGCTCCCTCCAATTCATCTGAAGGTTCTATGTTTTTAAACACGTTGCGCATGTATTTGTGGGGGTGCATATGTAAATCTATTTCTTGGGCCCACTTAAGGCGTTTTACTAGCCAATCCCAGCCTCGGCATACTTGTAAGTGGTTGTCGTATTTTCGCACTTAAATCCAGTGTTGACACAGGTAGCATTTTATTGCTGATTACATTTTTATGAAAGGGGGAAAAGATAGATTCACACTATCTAATGTTGTCATTGGAGTCGGTTTTTTATTGGGTTTCCAAAGCTTTAGTAGTTTTAGTTATTTCGTTTGATTTTTTAGTCGTATCGTATAATTAGTACTATTGATCCATTGCCTTTTGCCATTATATAAATTTAAATATTCTAACCTGAGTTCGTTAATATTTATAAAGCCTAATTGCTCTTATCTGCATTTAAGTTTTCTAAATTCAAATCGTTACTATTCCATTCTTCAATACTATTTCCTTTTAGGTTTTTCAATTCATATGTAATAGGAGAAATTTTTTTCTTAATAATAAAAGGTCCTTCATATTGATCGTATAGCTTACCTGCCTTTTTATCCGCTTCATTTGATAGTGTGCGTACCTTTTTTAAAACCATATCTCCTATTTTAAATTCTACCTGTTTTCTTCTTAAAGTATAATTGCTAGCTTGTCTGTTATTTGACTGGTCTCAATTTTTCTGGACTTCCTTTTTAATGATTTGCAACTTCCTCAGTCTATCTGTCCATTTGTCTACGCTTTGAAACTCTATTTCGCTATCGTTCTCAATATTTTTTCTGAGGGGCTGCATTGGTTTTAATTCGCGGCCTAAATTTAAAAATGCTAGGGTAAATTCTGTCGACGAATTTTTGCTAGTATTTATTTCGAACTGCAAATCGTCTATGTGTTCGTCCCAGGTGGAATGATCGTTATCTAAGTAGGTTTGAATTATTTGTTTAATGGTCTTATTGTATCGCTCGGTTGGATTTGCTTGGGGGTAGTATTTTGGCGTTTTCTTGTACCTGATACCGAATTTTTCTGTTAAGTCTCTTAGAGTTTTATTTACAAATTCCGTGCCATTATCGGTGTGGAGAATCCGCGGTGTTCCCCAACGCGAAATGACACGCTTATGGAATTCTGACTCTATTGTGATCCCGTTAGCTTTTTTAATTGGGATTATTTCGACCCATTTTGTGAAAAAATCTACAAAAACTAATAAGTATTGGTTTTTTCTCTTTTTGGAAATCGGTAATGGGCCAATGATATCTGTAGTAATAATGGTCCATGGTTCTTCAATGATTCTTTTTCCCATTAGCCCTATTTCCGTTGGTTATTCGGTTTGGTTCTTTGACAAACTTTACCATTTTTTACGTATTTGATTATCTCAGAATACATCCCTGGCCAACAGTAGTAGGGGAAATTGGGGAATTGTGAGACATGGGGAATTGTGAGACACGTCAACTTTTCACCACATTTGAACAGTTACGAATGCACATGGCGGTCATCTTCTTGTCATAACCCAGGCTAATTTTTCTAGTAGTACTTCGTGTGTGTACACGCACTTGTTAGCTCTATGCGAAGACCACTTGGGAAAAAATTTACAAATATTTATTTAGTGCATTCGTGTTTGTATTATTTTCACAACATTTTTCGAAGAATCAGCGCAGGTAAATATGCTTATAATTATCGTGTAACATTGATATTTCGACTCCCAAAAGGAATTTTGCATTAACATTCAATAAGTGAAATATTTTTTGTCATCTTCTAAATCAAAGCGTTTGGGGAATTGTGAGACAGTGTTTTTTTTTGTTTTTTTTGTTGTTTTTTTTTTCTTTTTTTGTTGTTTTTTGTTGTTTTTTCTTTATTTGTTTTTGCTTGTTTTTTTTTGCTTTTTTTTGTTGTTTTTTTGTTGTTTTTTGTTGTTTTTTCTTTATTTTTTTTTGCTTGTTTTTTTTTGCTTTTTTTAAATGAAAATAACTTTCATGTCGTTTCCAAACATTCAATAAATATTTTGTATCGATATTTTTCATTTTTGACTAAATTCAGACGGTGTCTCACATTTCCCCAACTTTTTTGACAGTCCCAAAATCGCATATTTTTTTCAACATGCATTTTTTTTTCAGTAGATAGCAATTTCGAAGAACCGCTTTAGCGAGAAGTTAGGCCCCCCCACCGTAACAAATTTAGCTTAGAAACTTGCAAATATTTTGATTTTTGTTGAAGTTATGGAGCTTAATAAAAGTGTGTCTCACAATTCCCCAATTTCCCCTACTCTGAAATTCCCGCGTGCTTTTTTTTCGGAACCTAAATGTCCTGCTTGTATTTCGTCATGGTTTTCTTTTAGAACTTGAATTTGTAATTTTTTTAGGTACCACGAGCTTCCATGGGTTTGAGTCTGGTAAAACAGGATTGATTTTAGTTGGTCAGTTCTATTAAAAGAGATTTGCTTGCCTCTGATTCGCCATTTTTCGTGTTCTTCCGGTCTTTTCTTAATTTGTCTTATTTTTGTACAGTACCAGTCGTCTGTTTTATCATCTACGTCCACTATCGATTTTTCTATACTACAAGTTAACCCTGCCCAAAAAATCGGAAAGATTCTGAAAGGACATTTCTGATAGAATCTGAAATAGTCGGAAAGCATTTTTTTTCAGATTCTATCAGATCCTTTCCGAAATCTGCATCCGATTTTTTCAGTTTCTTTCCGAAAATTTGTCCCAATATAGTTTTATCAGATCCTATCAGAAGTGTCCCGCTAGTGTTTTATCAGATTTTATCAGAAATGTCCCACATAGTTCCATCAGATTTTATCAGAAATTTCCCACATGCTTCTATCAGATTTTATCAGAAATGTGAAATAATAATAATCGCAAAAAATGTAACAATGACTAACTAA
>CAKNWW010189025.1:0-17043 GCA_932074435.1 Andricus kollari
TGTCCCCCTCCTTGAAAACAAGCATGTTAAGCAGATAGAGGATGTTTGGTGTACTTGACAATTTTAGCTTATAGGTGAAAGGAAGAAATAGCGTACTTTGCAGAAGGGAGACTGTCGGGTCTAGCAATACAACTTTTTCAAATATAAAGATTAATTCCACCATGTTCTCACTTGCGGGGGACAGTGTATGTGTAGCGGGCGTAAACTTTCATGTGTAGCGGGCGTAAA
This sequence comes from Andricus kollari, assembly GCA_932074435.1. NCBI lineage: Eukaryota > Metazoa > Arthropoda > Insecta > Hymenoptera > Cynipidae > Andricus > Andricus kollari. The sequence continues at coordinate 229 of CAKNWW010189025.1, forward strand.
GTTTTTGTTGGCCCGGCGACGGAGTGCGCATGAGCAAACGCCACTGGGCTGCAAGCCGCCAGTTTACGCCTGCTTTGCGTGCATGCGATGGCGCGTTTTCAAGGGGGTCGGACAAAAATGAATTTTAGCATTACTTTTGCATCACCCTGTAGCGTAATGCTTGCGTCCGGCCGGTCCTCCAGGGAAAGAAACAGTAGGTAAGAAAAGTGAGGTTATGGGAACACTATTTACTCTTCATGGACGCATTATCAAAAATATTCTCGCCTCATGGTATTTGTCACCGACATATTGATAAAAAAAAAGCTTAGATATATTTAAAATTATTATAAAAATGATCCACGTTCGTTTTGAACATGCTCCAAATACCTGAGTGCAAACTTCGATTTTGAGGTTCTGTTCTGCCACTCAGCGTTAATTGACGATTAACTCCGTTAACTAGCAAAAATCCACCAGGTAAGTTAAATGGTGATTTACTCTTTTTGATATTACTTTAAAAGATGGTGGTACGCAAGGTACTAATTAAATTAGGCTGATGAAGTATTAACATCTTAATCAAAGTTGTTGAAATCGGCCCTTAGAAATAAAAGTAGTAACTACAACCACTTAAGTGGCAGCGGCATATATTAAAAACTGAAGTAGTTTGCCGTACTACGAGTGCTTTATTTGTTGTTGCAACCAAACATTTTTTTCAGTGGACAAACAATAGATATATTTAAAATGATGGCATACCTTTTAACGATTCCTCATCAATTGCATCAGTGTCAATTATATCACCGGTTAGTAAATTATACAGCTGACCTGTTGACAGATAAAACATATTTAATTTGCATTAAGTAGATTATAGATTAAACAGACCCACAAAGAAGTAGGAGTTCCGACGGACTTTGAAACTTCTGACCTTGAAGCCCTGTGTGCCTTTGAACATAGTGGTGTCAGTGGTTGCAGACGCACCAAGTGTGTACATTTGGCCGTATTTCTGAGTTTCAGTGAACATGGGATTTATCCCCCCCCCCCCCTTATGTCGATTAATGTACCCTTACTTTTTTCTGATTACAAGTTTTGAAGAGTTTCCAGTATGTCAATATTACTTATTAAAAAAAACTATTTTTCTTTCATCTTAACATTATAATCTAAATATTATTTGTTAAAGTGAAAAACTGGCATAGAGGTGGTCTGCAGAGGCACCAACAAACAACCTCTGCATGGATAAGTGTACAACTGTACATTGTACCCTATAAAGGCAAACCTTGAGTCGATCAGTTTACCTAATATCAGTTTACCTCATCTCAGTTTACCTCATCACACTGACACCACTACGTTCATAGGCACACAGGGCTTAAAAGTCAGATGCGATTGAATTTTGGTTTATTGGGTTTGAAAATAGTCACTTCCTATAAGCACGACGGAAAGTTAAGACTTGTATACCAGTGTAATCAATAATTGATTTGCTGCTGGTACTCTTATGCTTTTTATCCTTGATGGAAATACACGATGGGCACAGCCTGCCAGCATTTCAGTACTGGCTGGCAGGACTGTACCATTACTGGCTTGTAATACTTATGGTACTGGCTGCCAGTGCTGAAGCAGTACTGTAAAAATACTGGCCTACTAAAATGTCAGATTTAATTAAAAAAGGTTCAAAAATTATTTATTATGTGCAATTTGCTACGAAGAATGTTCGAGGACCACTTTAAATGTACTATAATGATAGTGGTCTAGAATATTCGGCAATTCTTCGCTCAATTCTACACCTTACTGACTTCAGCGCTAGTTCACTATTGAAAACACGGGAGACAACTGTTACCGAAGACGACTGCGGTTCATTATCCCTTTTCCCCAACCGTCATCGTAGTTATATCTACAGGGATAGCATATCACAACGGAAATGTATATATCCATTGAATGTTTTTGCAACGTTGTAGGAATATCAAAAAATTTACATGGGATATTAACATTATAAAAATATATCACGCGGAACTTTTGAATATCCAAAAATTTCCCAAAACCTCCCAGGATATCTGAGAAATATCAAAATTTCCGTTTATTTAACCCCGACTGGTTGTAACATCTCTTCTTTATTCTCGTCTATTGTATATATTCTATATATAATTTTTAAAAAAATTAAGCAACCACCGCAGGCTCTCACTGGTAGAAATTTCCATCTATGAAAATGACGCTGGCTCCCAGAAGAACCGCGGTGAATCACACCTATGGCCACGTCTCGCGACCGTAGGATGGGTGGCCACAGGGCACTCCGAAATAACAACGATAGGCCGGCGAAACCCTCATTGTGTCTTGAGGACGCGGGTATGGCTTTGCGGTTATGAACCAGTGACTGTTTCGCACTTCCGGCAGCACTGGTCACAAGGAACATTATTTTAACCGAATATTTTGGGTAGAGTTCTGCAGCTCTTTTTTAAGGTCCTGTACCTCTCCTCCTTTTCCTATATATGTATGTTCGTTGCAGATACTATGTTTTTCGCCGACAGTTCGGAGGACCAAATCTGTCGGATTAGACAATTGAATCTGCATCGGCGAGCATTCTTAATAGATGTTACGTCCTCAGCGGTTTTATCACACGCTCGGGTATGTACAGATCTCTCCAGCGCCAAGGTGTCATAAAGCTTTTCTATCGACAAGATCAGGATCTTCGGAGATGCCATTCAGTTTTCCTCGCTTCCAATTAACCTTGGCGTATTTTTCTAACCAAACTCTGTACCAATCTGTTGAGTGCACTTTTTGCCAAGTATAGAGCTAGATCCAGTTGCTCCTTATTTTTAGCATAGATCTTGAGATCAACCAGGTAAAATACATGAGTTACCTTATGCTTTCAATTTCCAGGATTGCCGCAGAAGTACCCTTGGAAATAGCGTAGTGCGAGAGATAAATGCAATAATGTGAGGCAAAAGAGAGGAGGGCTCATGTTATCGCTCTGAAAGACACCTTTCTGAAAGGTGACGTTGTTAGTTGTTACACGATTTTTTTTTTCAGATGAGGTAGTAAATCTGCTTTTTCAAATCAACATCAATCTTTCTATGCACTTCACGATGTGTGGATGAATCTTCAAGGTTTCCATCAGACACATAATAAGTCTATGTAACGTTGAATCGAAAGCTTTCTGGTAGTCGATATTATACTATCCTATTATTTAGGATAGCTGTGAAGATCGTATACACCGTGTTCAGAAAAGTTACTGGCCTGTAAATAATAATAATTAATAATAATTTATTTATTAAGTCCCTAGGGCTAAAGAGCCCTCTAAGGAACAAGTGACACATGTATTGTATTACTAGAACTTATAACTATGTACGAACTCTGGTTGAATTAAGATTACAGTGGTGGTTAGATAATATTGTATACAGTAAAGTTATGTGTAAAATGCAAAAGTAAATTGGTTACTATCGTGAGTGCTATTCAAAGAATACAGTTATATATACGTCACCTAAAGCATTTTCACGAACTACCATGAGTGATTTCAAGTGTACGATTGTCTAAATTATGCAAATAATCAAAAAATAGTTTTCTGAAGTGAAATATTTAAGGTGCATCTCTGATCGTACTAGGTTTCTTGTTCCATAGACGTGCTCCCCTAACTATGAAGGATCTTTGCAGCTTACAGGTTCTATGTATCGGAATTGTGAGGAATATTTTTCTTTCACGAAGTCTAGACTGAGTGGGTTGATTGTTATCTCTGATTACAAATAATTGTAAAAGATGCTGTGGCGTTTGACTGTGAAAAAGATTGAAAAGTAAGATACCTATAAAAATGGTGTTCTCTTGGCCACATTTAGAACTCCAGCCCTTAAACGATATGGAGTTATGTATTCATATTTCGGAAAGTTATAAATGAATTGAATACATGCATTTGGTGCTGGCACGAGTTTTAATTAAGTTCCTCCGTAATGTCATCGTATAAAATACCCCCGTAATCAAAATGCGGGAGAATTAGGCTCTTTACCAGAAGAATTCTTGTAGCCGTGGGCAAGGATTCCTTGTTTCTTTTAAGCTGTCGCAACACCGTGAAACCTTTCTCGAAATGCCAACTACTTGCTCACTCTAGGAGAGAGTGTGGTTAAACATATGGCCTAAATCCCTTACAAATTCAATCTTAAGCCCATCAGTTTTGAGTGAAGGGAAGGTCCTTAACGTTTCTAAGGACGGGGAGGGAGTCGATCCGATAATAATTGCTTTTAGCTTGGTCGGATTCAGTGCCAGCTCATACTTCTGTGCCCATTTTACCACTAATTCTATTTTACCACTGAACTAATTTCAGCATACTTTTAAGGGAGGCGATTGGGCCCGAAAGATACAATTTAAAATCGTCAGGCGGGATTCAGGGCGGGTAGGAGTACAATCTACAATACCTAGGTTCTGCAGAACGTGGTGGATAGAGAATCAGCGAAGAAGGGGTCGAAAGTGTACGCGTTTTTCGTGGACCTCAAAGGCGCGTTTCCTTCGGTGGATAGGGGAAGGTTGTGGGAGGATATGGTGGATAGGGGAGTGGAGAGGGGCCTGATCGAGAGGTTAAGGGAGATATATGAAGATACCAAAGATAAGGTAAGAGGAGGGGATTTCGGAGGGATTCTGGATGGATAGGGGATTAATGCTAGGGTGTCCGCTTAGCCCAATGCTTTTTGCGATTTTAATTGCGGATATGGAAAGTAATCTGGAAGCCGGGATGGTACGAGGAGTCAGGATAGGAGGGGTTAGAATTAGGTCACTAGCGTATGCAGATGACATAGTGTTGCTGGCAAGAATCGAGGAGGCCTTAAAGGAGATGATAAAGAGGTTGAGAAGATACCTGGATAAAAACAGGTTAGAGCTGAATGCGGAAAAGTCCAAGGTTATGATTTTCGGAAAAGGAGGTGGAAGGGATAAGGGAGAGGAGTGCAAGTGGAAGGGAGAGAGGGTGCAGGAGGCGAAAGAGTTTGTGTGCCTGGGCTTTGTGTTTCGGAAGAAAGGGGGAGTGGATGGTCAGATGAAAGAGAAAGTGAGGAGGGTAAATGTGATGATGAGGCGGATGTGGGGGTTGGGAAAAAACTTATTCGCAGATGATTTTTGAAGGAGTATGAATTTGTTTTAATCAATAGTGATGAGTGTGCTATTGTATGAAGTAGAGGTGTGGGGGTGGAAGGAAAGTGAAGAGGTAAATAGGACACAGGAGAGATATGTAAAGTGGACATTGGGGTTGGCAAGGAACACACCTCATTATATTGTTAGGAGGGAGACGGGGAGAAAGACTGTAGGGATTCTAGCGGGGAAGCAGGCGTGTAAATATTAGGAGTAATTTTTGGAAGAGGGGGGGGGGAGTAAGCTGGTTAGGGAGTGTTGGTAGGAGATGGAGAACAGGAGAGGGGATAAGGCGTTGGAGGCTGGAAGGGAAATGTATTTTCGTACGAATGGACTGCAGATGGATGAAGTGAGAAGGATTCACGAGGAAGGAAGGAAGGTATATGAGTTGGTTAAGAAAAACGGCATGGAGAGAGAGAAGACAGCAGGGGAAGAGAGACTAATATAATCAAGGTTTAACAAGAACTATGTGTGGATTATGCCAAGAGCGAGAGCGCAATATTTGTGTGAGAAAGGAGAGAAAGGAAGTCAGGAGCTTATAGCGAGGATGAGATGTGAGTGCATGGAGGATTTTAATAGGTTCTGGCTCTCTAGGGAGAAGAGGATGTGTGAACTGTGTGCGAAAGGGGATGCAAGAGTGGAGCACTGCTTGGAGGAGTGCTTAGAGGTGGAAAGAGAAGAGAAATGGAGAAGGAAAGATTGTAAATAGGAGAGGAAGTAGATATAAGTTATCTGTAAATATTGTAAATGTTAGATTAGGATTAGGTGTTAGCCGCGGAAGCAGAGTTTGGCAATGCGAGGCAATGCGAGAGGGTAGGGACATGCGAGCGAGGCGAAGCGAGGAAGGCAAGGGGATAAAATATCGTGCGATCTTAGAGATAAGGTATGGATGGATGTTAGTTTTTAAGGGTTAATTTTAGGCAAATTCTGTAAAAGAAAAAGCGAAGTGTAAGCACGTCAATTTTTTAAGGCAAACTGGCTGAAAATTAAACCTTTATTACACACACGTAAGTCCGAAGTGTATAAATTAAAGAGAAGGGGTTCTTAAATAGAGCCCTATGGGACTCCACTCTCAATCCTAGTCCATTTAGACCGTTCAAGTTTGCTATTGACTACTTGTAGGGATCGATTTGTTAAGTATGATTGAAACCACGCAATTACAGTACTGAATAGATTAAACGTTCTAAGTCAGTGGTCACCTTTAGGAAAGCCGTTAATGTCATGTGTTTTGCCCGAAAGCCCGATTGCAAAGGATCAGTCAACGTTTTAGTATCGAGATACTTTTTAACCTGCATGTAGATTATCTTTTCCAGTAGTTCCGTCATTGCACACAAAATTGAAATCGGTATAAAATCTGTCGTGGAGACTGCACTAGCAATCTTAGGGAAGCCCATCAGATCTAAGGGCATTTAACTTGATTTCCATTAAGTTGTCCAGAAGAACATCAGGTGTTGTCTCTGAGAGAAAAAAATCAACATCGTTGCAGGTTGAGCTTATAGGATTAACAGGAGATGGTAGTAGGTGACAACAAGGCTGTAAAGATAGAAAGACTTTAACTTGTCCATTGGGAGAAAAATAATTAACAGCCGATTCGAGATTAGATGGAATAAGTCGTAATCCAAGGTGCAGATTTGTTGTATTTATAAGAAACATGTAGGGGCGCGAACTTATCAAACACTAAAACTAAATAGGAGAAAAAGAGATAATTTTGCTATTAATATGCACCATACGCAGGAGTTTTTTCCAATGGTAAGTAATTAGGTGCTCGTGAAACGTTACTTCATTACTTCGGAGTCTAGGTTTTCTAGATCGTCAACTAGCATAAGGTCAATGCGTGTACTTGATCGGTCTGTGTGATTAGTGGTATTGTGTGGAACGAAGGATAAACCCGAAGATTGCACAATAGATTTTAAGTATTCAGTGTGATTACTGGTAGAATTTAAGTTAGTGTTAAAGTACCTTGTAATCATTATGTTACTATAGTTCGGTACAGAAGGAAGGATTTCCGATTCAACTTTGGTTCCATAAGAGGCATTCGGGGGCTTATAAATAACACCCACCAGCACACTGTCTCTGTAATTAGCACGCGAGGCTTCAATGAAAAGAAATTCGGCAGTAGGATAACTTCCACACGCGCTGACTCCCACCACGACTCCCCCAAGACTGTCATGCACATATAAGCCGACTCCGCCCCCTCTCCGCTCATGGTAATCACAGGCGTTGAAAAAGAGTTGAAATTCAGGATAGTGTGCCAAGAGAGATTGAGAATTTATATGGCAGATTCTTAAAGTCTCCATGATAGACGAAATATAAGTCTAGATCAGTGGTCGGCAAACTTTTTGCTCACTTTTCAGGTATGGTCAGGTTTGTCCCGGAATAATTTTTTCTACTACTTTTCGGTCTGTTCGTGAACCTCAGTGTGAGTGAGCTTACTCCAGGTAGGGTCTTTTGTCCATAGGCAGGTCAATGTAAGGAAATTTAAAAACTTTTAATTTTTCAACTAGCGATTTGAAAATAGCATAATCAGCATCTACGAATTTTTCCGATTCTAATGATATATTACTTGCCTAGAAAAGTTGAAAATTTGAAGGAGTTTAATATCAAGAAACTTTAGCTCAATATTTAATTTAATACTAAATACTTCTCAAATGTTCAACCTTTATAGACAAATTACATGTCGTTGGAATCGGAAAAATATGTAGATTCCAAATACATCACTTTTAAATCACGGATTTAAGAATTAAGAAACTTTCCATTTCAAATTTTTCTCCCATTTTCCAACAAAGGACCCCTGAGGGAAGGGTTGGTCTGCCCAAGCTCACAGGTACCTGACCAGAAAGTAGGTCGTCGGTTAGGCCGGTCAGGCTACCCTGACTTGGTCAAGAGCATGCCGACCACTGGTCTAGATAAGGCAGAACATTTCAAATATTTAATTTCTACAGAATTTGTACAAAAATCAAACCAGTTAATTACATCTATGTTAGCAAGCAAAAAACCGAGCAAAAAACTTATCAGCCTAGACTTAGCGATTACAGAAGAATTAAAGCGAGTAACTGATAAGCTATATGCAGTATATAAGTACATGTATGTGTACTTTATTATCACATTTGAACCACGTCCGAAGCTTGAGATTCTCGAAAAATAACATGCAATGTATAGAAATTCTATATACGCCAGATCTCTTATTATGCTACTTAAATATAACTAATAGCAATACTACGTACAGACCTACATACTATCTGTAACTCAACTTCCCTAAACATACCAAAAATTAAAGAAAATTCATAACTATACATAAAAAGAATGATAAATACTAAGTGAAGAACCAGCTGCGATCTCCTCTTCCGCTGGTATCCTGTCAAATTCATTATAGCTAAAAATATCAAGTTCATTGATGTGAGCCAAAAAAACTTCTGGTGCACCATGTTCTTTATGACAGAAGACCCTTCCCCCCGCACTCCACATGTACTTAATCTCCAACTCCCGTCTAAGTTTGAGGGCGGCGCTATAGATGAACTGATTTGTTTTTGTGAGAGAATCTCTAAAAAAAGTGTCTGATCATTACTCCATCCTAATAATTTAATAGAGTCGCCTCTTTTTGAATTTCTCGATTATGCTAGCGCATGCTGAACGCTGGTTTTATTTGACTACCAAGATAGGTAGACGCAAAGTTAGTTGTTAGATCCTCCGATTCTTTAAGCTTTGAGCCTTGGATCTTTGGAGTCGTATTAGGAGAGTCTTGTTCCAGGATGTAGCACTTTTGAGTCAAGGACAATACTTGAGTCTTCAACAGCTGATTCTGACTTTCCACGGATTTTACAGAGCCTTGAAGATCGATAATATCAGTGACATTCGTAGATGTAGTTTTATCCAACACAGTTGTGCGCAAGGAATTTTGTTTGGTGTCCTCTATTATCACCTTGATTGATCCATTGAGAGATTGATTAATGGCCATTTGCTTGAATTCAAAAGCAATTCGAGCTTTCGGCACGGTTGTTACGCCCCCGTTCGAGGGTTATTCCTTCGAAACCATCCCTAGACATTGGTCCGCGGCTGATTAATAATTATTGTCACCATCTATAGCAGAAACCCTTGGTACAAGGACCCTCTGTCCGCAACCCAAATACGCGTTCGGTAGATTTGTTATAGCTCCTTCGGTTCGATTCCACAGGATATATATTGGTTCGGCCAAGGTCCGACAGTTTGCACTCGAACTGCGGACTCGTGATCACACACTCAACAAATAAAATCTGCTGACTCTTCCTAGGCCCTCCAGTTACTGTCGACCATCCGCGTAAACCAGAGGAGATGAAAACATTTTGGAGAGAAGTCTATGAAGTCCAGCATTTATTGAATGAAGACACAAAGAGCCTAAATAGCTTCAAGGAGCTGTACAGTACCCTCATATCGCCTGATGATGAATACCCACCTATTACTCACGAGGAGGTGTAAAAAGTATTGAAAGTCATGAAGAACTATTCCGCTCCAGAACCAGATGATATCAAGGCCTTCTGGTGGAAAAAGTTTGCTTGAACCCACCAGTATCTAGCCCGCAGTACTCCTGCGGAAGATGGGCGACTTAGCTGACCCTAATAATTACAGACCAATAACTTGTCCGAGCATGCTGTATAAGATCTTTGCATTTATCCTAAATGATAGGATTGTTCGGACAATCGGAACTGTATGATGATAGATGTACCAAAAACTCGGCTCAAAGAAGGCCTGGATTAACTTAAGGAAAGCTTTCGTTTCAACCGTCCATAGACTTGTCCTCTGTATATTGGGAATCTTAAAGGTTCATCTACACATCGTGTGACAACTAGCTACGTCACCTTTCAGAGATATGTATCTCAGGGCGACACCATGAGCCCTCTCCTCTCTTGCCTCAGATTATTGCTACTATCTCTCGCACTTCGACATGTGAAAGGGTACTTCTGCGGAAAACCCGAACATCAAAAACGTAAGTTCATTCCTGTATTTTACGTGGATGATCTCAAGATCTACGCCAATTATAAAGAGGAACTAGATCTAGCTCTAGGAATTGTCGAGAGATACATTTGCGAGATTAGAATAAGCTTTGCGTTAAAAAATCCGCCAAGGTAAATTTGAAGCGAGGGAAACTTTATGACATACCCAAAGATCTCGTCGGTGGAAGCTCTATACGACACCTCGGCGCTGGAAAGACATTTGCATACCTGAGCGTGCCACAAATCCGCATCAAGGACGTGACATCTATAAAGGATACTCTCCGATGCAGATACAAACGTCTGATCCGTCGCACTTGGTCTTCCGCACTGTCGGTGACGAACAATGTTTCTGCAACAAACATGCTTCCCGTCCTCATAGTACTCTATTGATCTGGAGCGGTTCCATGGACCATCGGGTCACAGAAGGTTATGCATATGTATAAAAGCATGCACCTTAAATCGTCTGCTCCGTGACTTTACGTTTTACGCCGGCAAGGTGGTCGCGCAATACTGAATTACGAATATCTTTACAACAGTATTTTTCTGCGTACATCACATATAGTGGCAAATGGACGAGACCCTCTTCTTAAAATGGTCAGGATACACGGAGAAGTGGAAAAGGAGAGCAAAATGTATCAAACATTATGCATCTAGACTACTCATTTCTGAAGACCCAGATCAAGAGAGCACAAGAGAAAAACTTCTGCGTACAGCTACTCGACAAGAGGATGCACAATATGTTCCACAGAAATGTGAAGGATCAGTTGATGTCGTATGAGCTAATGTTTGCTTGCCTCAAATCGCACGGATTAAAGTTCGGCGCGGATAGTTTCATTTCAGCGTGTCAAGACGGTGGCATTTCAAATTGAACATACCAGCGCTATATTTTGAGCCAAGACATTCTCGATGATAGCTACAGAGCGTGTCATGCACATCCCGAGCATCTAGCACATATAATGTCTACTTGTGCAACTTATTCGGAAACGACATACATCCAAAGGCACAATGCGACAGTAAATTTACATGTCATTACATTACCATCCCTGTCACTGTTACGGCATCAGCCCTAATACATTCTCGATGATAGCTACAGAGCGTGTCATGCACATCCCGAGCATCTAGCACATATACTATCTACTTGTAAAACTCATGCGGAAGCGACATACATCCAAAGGCACAATGCGGCAGTAAATTTACATGTCATTACATTACCATTTCTGTCACTCTTACGGCATCAGCTCTAATACCGCTCCGCTAAACGCTCCTAGAAAAATAGATTCAATTGTGCCGCATATACTGGAACTTCATATTCTCGACAATTGTTTCTGTCGCACACCTGAGAGGCCTGATATAGTACTCCTTGACATTGAGAAACAACCGGTGGTTCCGATTTGAACGTTACGTTCCGATTTGAACGTTACGTTATGATTTGAATCAGCTTTGGCTGATTAAAATCGAAGGACGAAACCTACGATGGATCAAAAGACCAAAAGACGCTTAAATCAACTGAACAAGAAGATTGGATGGGCAAGCCAAAATACGTCCCGTGTTCAATGTGTGATTGACTACATAACATCTGGTAGACCGTTCACGGTAAGGGTACGAAAGTTCGCCTAAGAACTGAGGACCTACAATCAGACACTGAACAAATCAAAGCTGCTGACAATCAGGCAGCATATTGTTGACAAAATACGGGTGTTATCTGACGCAAGGATCAGAATACAGAAGAGGGAGAAATGGAACAAGGAGATTCAACAATTTCTCGCTGACCCAGCGCGCCTCTTCAGCGATCACCCTATTTCTGTCAAAAATACACCCAAGCCCAACGTGGAAGAGACTTTTTGGGAAAGAGGTATACAAGATTCCGAAAACACAACCTCATAACATCTGAGGAGGAATGTCCGTTAATCACTGTAGAAGATGTGAAAAGAGCACGTAGGGGTACGCAGAACATTTCTGCTGCAGTACCAGATGGTATCAAGAACTTCTGGTGGAAGAACAGTAGGTGGGTTTCTTAAAAAAATCTCAAAATGAGAAGGTGTAGTATACAATGTGTCTCACCACCCATAAATCATCTCGTACAGTGAGATAGTGCACAACAAATAAACAAAAAAGTTCTCAAGAAAAGATTTGTACGAAGTTTAGTTTAGGAACAAAAAAGCTTGAAAGTTTGGCCCAATCAAACAATGATTAGCGAGCCTTAGCAACCACTTACACGTATCTCAATCGTTAATATAGTGTGTGTTTTTTGTTGATACACTTCACTTTTCGCGTTTTAGGTAATTATCCATGGAGTCGTTGCTCTTCCAATGTTTATTGCAAAACAGAAAGTTCAAACCTCCGAAAATTTTTAAAATTATGAATTCTTCTCACAAATATTAATTAACAAGATTAAAATTACAAAAAACTTGTTCTGACAACAAAAGTCACGTTTTTCTTCTCCTCAGAGTTTCTCTTACATAACTTGTAACAAAAATAAATAACAAACTGAACAAATGGGAAACCCAGCGAAAATATTTTCATAAACACTTTTTAGCAAAGTTAAAATAGCAAACAGATTTTTCGAACAAGAAATGTTACTCTTTTCGATTCCTCGTAGAATTTATGCTATATACATTGTGAAAAAACAAACAAAAAATAGATTATCTGCGAAACCCAATGAACTTTCTTTCTTGCAAATTTATTAACAAGCCTAAGGTAACATAACATTCTTCAACATTTCGAACTTAAAATTAGAAAGAATTCGTAAGTAAAAATTCCATTTTTCATCAGTCAAGGAGTCAAGGGAGAATTAAAGAAGAGTATACTAAATTTACAGCTTGTCAGACACTTGGAAATTTCTTCCTACTGATAGTACTTTCGCGTTAATATCACACAAATTGCATTGCATTTTTTGGTCAAAAGTTACCAAAAATGCTTTGGAAACACAAAATTCAATCATTCGACCGAAATTAGTGCATTATTCGGTGAAAATCTAGAGAGGTTGTAATAATTTAGTTAGTTCTGAGATCATATTTATCCATTTTTCAAAAATAGATCCAAGTTTGTCGTCGAAGTGAAACTTTGCCTATTGTATTACGGTATAATTAAATTTTAAACATTTTTTTGGGTAGTTTTTGCATCAAAGAATTTAAGAGGCAAGGTTTCACTTTAACGAAAAACCTTGATCTATTTCTTATAAATTAATCAATGTCAAAAAAGTTAGTAATTATTTAGACATTTCATGATTTAAAAAAATAATTAACTACTTCCGGAGAAATGATTGAAATTCAAGTTTAAAAATTGGTTTGGATAGCTTTCCTGACATGAAATATAAAAGTTAAAGTTTTAATTTGACGAAAAACTTTTATCTATTTTTTTAAAATCGTGCAATGTCACGGAATTGACTAAATTATTTAAACCTCCCCAGATTTTCTTAAAATAATGCACTATTTCCGATAGCATGATTATTGTTTCTGTTACCAGAGCTTTTTCAGCAGCTTTTGATCAAGAGACGCATTTAATTTTGTATGATTTTTTTGCAAAAGTGCTATCCGTAGAGAAAAATTGCAAAGTATTTGAAAATCTGTACATTTTTTCTACACTTTCTTAACGAAAAAGTGGATTATTTTTGGTTAAATTATTAAAGCATAAGGTCTTTTTCCTTCATTTTTTGAAAGACTTTTTGTCAAGAATTCGAATTTTAGGCACTCAACTTTGCAAGTCAAGCTTGAATTGGTGAGATGTAACTGTTGAAGTAGTTATAAGTGAGTTTAGTGCATTTCATCACTTTAGTACAATTGTTACTGATACAGTTAGTGACATCTTTTTTATGGACTGAATTACATGCGTGCACATATCTGACGTGGGAAAGACTACACTGCTTAATCGATATTGATTTTTTTAGAAATTGTAAATAAAAAGACTTTTACATTTTTTTTAAAAGTCGCTAAATTTTTTTGATGTAATTATAAACTTTGCAAATATTCAAATTTTTAAGTTTCCGATGTATTAACCATGCATCAATTATTCAGTTTGAGTGACATTAATGTGTAATCGATAAATCCAGATTCGCAAAATACTAATTGAGAGTTTATAATAAATTAATAATTTGTTATTAATAATTATATTATTATAAACAGCAGTCTGAGATTTTGTAACTAGTTCGAATATTCACAAAGTGACTTTTATCAGTAATTCAATTTGAAGTCAAATACAACCATTTTAAAAATAAATCGAAGTATATTTCTCATTGTCATAAAAAAATGATATAAATCGATGCAGAGTTTAAGCAATTTTCGAAAGTTTAAGGTACTTCTTTTGGAAAATGTTTCAGTTGGTTTGCCAATGACATTCTGAATCAATACATTGACATTTTCTGAAACATGTAATTGTTATAAATAAATGGCAGTAACAAATTTTCTGTTTGTGCTATTTTTTAAAGTTTGAGGTATTAAAAAAAAATTGTTTTAATTGGTTCACCAGTGATATTCCCGAGCAGTGCATTGACATTTTATAAAAAATGTGATTGTTATAAACATAGATTCCCTTGTACAGTGTGATAGTCCACAACAAATAAACAAAACATTTCTCTAGCGAAATGTATGAAATGTCGATTTTCTCGGATTCGTTCATTTTGCAGTTAACGGTGTTCTTTCGAATGATGGCAGAATAAGTCCATCATCCCTATTGCCTCCCACCCTAAAAAAAGCCTTGGGGTGCCAAATACACTATTAAACTTTCAAATTATTGCTTTAAACTTCAATGTGTAAAAGATAATGATTGACGAAAGAATTATTTGTCATAAAAAATATGGTTATATATGTGATATGGTGACTCACAGAATACAAGTATGGTTAAAGTAACGTTGATTAAACTTTTCATTGTTCTCTTTTCTTTCTCCTATTCAAATTCCAATCAATTTCGATACTGCTGTATAAGTTACTAAAACAATAAGCGCACTTCTGACGTTTAATATGACAGGTTAGCACTGAACAGATATTTAAGCACACAACGGGCGTTCTGACTGTCATATAAGTCTTACAGCGGATGCAGTTTCACGCTTGTTATCAAGTGCTCTGATAACTGTCTACGTGATAATCTTGCAAATGCGTCGGTATTTATAAAAAGTTATGAATTAAATATTAAATTAATATTGCTGGCTTCCCGTAAATGAAAATTTGTAGGATAATTGAATGCAGGATTTCCATTAAACTAGAGGCTTCATTAGGCAGTTTTAGGTTTGGAAATGATTTATTCAACGTAATGGGTGAGAGTAGCTTAAACCACCAGCATACCTATAAAAGAGGTCGTATAAACTAAGACCATGATGAGCCAATCTCAGTTAATGGTTTGTTGCCATCTATGATGTCTGCTTCTTTAGAAAAAGTGTTTTCATTCTGTCCAACAACATTTTAAAAAACCCATTTTTATAATTCTCGAGTACACTCCAAAAGTTTTAGAATAATGACGTGCTCTTTTCAATACAAAAATTCTTTGAAGAAATCACCTGTTAGGATACAATATGGTTATGATTTGTTGTATAATTGAAGAGGCCGTTCGTCAAAGGGCGAAACGTTTGAACGTTCTGAATTCTTGATGAATAAAAATTTTCTGGACAAGTATAACAACAAAATTCAACATCTTCTAATTTATTACCGTTTCTTGTTAATTTTGAAGCTGGCACATACGAGCGCATTAGATTCTCCTCAACGAGCATGTGAGAGGCAAGTTCCGGCGCGATAGACAATTTGTTTGGGGTATATGAGCGTACTTAACGTTGTATCGGAAGGAATGCAAATCATTTTAAATTGAGAAAAAATTTAATTGTTATCATTTTCCGAAGTGTTATGACCATCATATCTTCGACAATTTGTTACATATATAGAACACTGTTTTGGGCATATATGAGAACATTTCAGGTTTTTTTGTAGGGGCTGCAGAACGTTTTAAGATTAAGAGATTTTTTCCCTTCGCCATAACTTCGAAAAGTATTAAAAAATCCGTATCTTACATAATTTTTAAGATTTTGAAAAATTTGTTGTGGCGCATATAAGCGCATTTGTAGATGAATGGTCCATTGTCTGTAATTTTTTACTTGATATCACTGTAGATGATTCAACACCTATATATATGTTAATTAGTTGGAGAAAATTTTTATATCAGTGGCACATTCAAGCACTATTATAAATTTTAACTAGCTGTGAATTCAATCTTGGGTGTTTCCACCTTTTTTGCATTTAAAGTTTCATGATGCTCATTGGATGAGCATTTTGCTTCCTCATTATGATTAATTATCAAATATGTTTTCTCACGGAAAAAAGTGGATAGTCAGATTCACTTTCATGCATTGTTAACTTGCAGTTTACTTGTTCACTTTGTACAAGAAACAATTTAAATGGTTTCTGATACTGTATGAGATAGTTATCTCGAAATATACAAAACCTAATGTCGGCATTACTACTTCCAATAGTAAAAAGAAAGATTACTAGAACAAGGAGCTTCAATAACTATTTGACATAGTACAGTTGAACATGTAAGCTGTATGAATAACTAATTTACATAGTAAGCAAAGAACTGTGAGTTTTACTTTTGCAAGTGAGTTAGATCTCCTTTTTCGCATTGCAATAAGCACTGCGCGAAATTGTCAGCCTTACTATTTCAAATGGTAAGCAAATCAGTTCAGTGGCATAACTAGAAATGTGTAGGCCCCATCCGCAAATTTTTTTAGGAGGTCCGTTTGAAAAAAAGAAGGCCGATTTATAACTTGCTTATCAGTAAAACAACATTATAGCCTAGT
>CAKNWW010189097.1:0-10776 GCA_932074435.1 Andricus kollari
AGGGCACATTCTCATAGCGCGCTATGTGCGCGGCTCGCTTCGCTCGCAAGTTTCAGCGCGTCTAGGGCGCACGACTGTTGGTTCTCGCGCTTCGCGCTCGATAACATATTTTTTCAAAAGCAATCATCTGTATAACCTAGTTGTTAAGCACGAAGCGCGAGTATCGCAATGAGAATGTAATCGTCAAGGCCGTAGGTGCTTTGAGAACCCTCTATAAAGTCAAATTGAAAAAAAATGTTTGATTTCACTTTATGATTGTAGTTTATGAGGGGTTTGAATCACAGTTTTTGATTTGCGCGCTCAAACTGGGCGCATTTTCAGGGCAGCTGAGAATACAAATTAGTGCAATGTAAGGATAAAATTTTAATGTCATCATGAAAAATAAAAATTGTACATTACTTCGCAATATCTGAATAAGCAGTGCCAGTACCAGATTTTTGACAACATGGTGTGCGAAGCACGAGATGCGTGATAAGAATCTGTTCGTTAAAGCCGAAGGAGCTTTAACAAAAGAGAATTCACAATCATCAAATTACAGTTGTTAAAGCTTTGACGTTTAATTTTAAATGGTCTGTGCACAAAATAATGTGTGGAAAATACAAAGACCGAGCGCGTAGCGCGAGGTAAATACATTATTATCGAGTGCGAAGCGCGAGATGAATACATTCTCAAGCGCGAAGCGCGAGAACCAACAGTCGCGCGCCCTAGGCGCGCTCAAACTTGCGAGCGAAGCGAGCCGCGCGCAATGAGAATGTGCCTGCGCAGCGGGCATATTTTTTCTTTGATGAAAATATCTAATATTTTAATGTTTCCATTTCTAGAAACATGAACTTCACAAACGTCCCAAAAATAAATAAACTGTACACTTTCTTTTTTTTCGATTAGAAAAGCACACACAGCAAAAACTAGAGGTTCCTTTTTGTAGCAGTTCTTCTTTTATATATAGGGAAATCATTGTAATACCCGGAGATTGATTCGCGCGCGAAATTCAAAAATGGAATTCAAACGATCTTTTTTCGTCCAACTTCGCCGCCAAAAGGAGTTAGAGTCCTTGTTGTGAGGAACTAGAGTTCGCCTCGTGTTGTGCTGAAAGTCTTATTAAAGATTACTATAATTTAATTTCGAAACAACAAGAGGAAAAGACCGAATTTTAAGTGTCCAAAATAAAGACGAAATTTTATTCAGAGACTCGACGTTTACAATCAGAGAACAATCCTACAGTTTTAAGCTTGGAGATCGAGTGTTGATCCTCGACCACACAGGAGCTGCTGCGGGTCCGCGGCCCTCCGCCAAAAGGGGGTCGGGCACTGGGGTTGGGCCTCATCTTCGTTTCGTTCGCTTTTGCTCCAACGCATACTTCTGTTTTTCCTGAACTCCTACTACTGGAAATACACATATGTATTTGCCCTTTCTAAATTATTTCCTAGCTTAAAAATTACGTTCTAACTCTAACTCGCTCTTACTTCTATTTTACCCTAAACTCCTGATACTCTAAAAATATATGTTTGCATTTTCTAAGTTTATTCCGAACTTTTTGACAATAACCATCTAACTCTAACTCATCAAAGATTGTTCTATAAGAGTGTAATTTAGCATACATTAATTGTTTAGTTGAAAGTGAATCGATAATGTTATGAACAAATACACAAAGGGTAATAGTGTTTTTATTTCAATTGATTATACCTGAAATATCTGATAGCTTATTTTCTTGATGATATTAAATTCGAACTGTAATATTTATCTAACTAATTGAGTAATAGTTTCAATAATTTCGGAATAACCTATCGAAACAAGTGCATGAGTAAATGAATTGATCAATAATAATAAGAATAGTAATAATGCAAATATATGAATTAAATACCAAAGTTCTGGATTAAATCATATGAATTAGCAGGTGCGATATTTATACAGTATGATGGAGGTGATCGCTTTCGTAATGGGGTTAATTTTCCATCGCAAATCGCAGTGCGTTCCTATTTTGAGTCTCAGAGTCATTTTCTGTTTTCTAAAATTCAATTAAAAAGACCTCCAGAACGTCCCTGGTGAAGCTCGTTAAAATTCAGGAATTTTTAAGAACAACTTTTCACACGCTTTCCCAAGAATTTAGAGACGAAAACTAGCGGAGTCGATACAAAAAAGGGGTCTTCGATTTGCGTCGCAATCTATTGAAAAAGTCTTTCTCGAGAGGGTTGGGTTTTATAACTTACACATGTGCGCCAGACTTAGCTGGTCTGAAGTATCTGGAAAGTCTCTTGTTCCCTGAGTCAGAAAAAACGATATATTTCGAAAGATTGTGCTTTGGCACACTTTTTGAAGGCCTAAAAGAAAGAACGAGTTCATTAACCAGCTATTTTGGATAAAAATTCAAAAAGTGAGCACATTTTGAAAATTTTTGAGACCACTTTTTCTCCAGATTTGAAAATTCCATGTACGGTTATTAATAATACTCAAACAGATAAATAATTTATCTCAAAGAACTTTTTCGATCAAAAAAAATTATCAGAGTTATAGCATTTTCAAAATCCAAAAAAACAAACGAAAATTAACATTTCAAGCCGAACAACTCACGATATAAAAAAAGTAAAGAAGAGAAAAACGTGTATTTTTGAGAGCCCTACAAGAGCAAAAGCTGTTCACTAAAAGAGGATCTACAAATTCGTTATTTATAATTCTTATAAAAGGCGAGTAGACGTTTTTTCAATTGCATAAAAATAAGAATAAAAATAACAAAATTAAATTTTTGTATAAACAACACAAGAGACGAAAAAAAATGAGAAAGCGAAAGTTATTCAACCAAAACATATCTACAAATTTGTTATAAACTCTTGTTATAAAAATACATAAAAAATAAAAAAGATACTTTTTGGAAAAACGACACAAGCTACAATAACTTTTTATTTAACAAAATTTTTCGTGCAAATTATATCTACAAATTTGTTTAGAACTACTTTACACTAGTATGCGTATTTTCAGTTTAAATCATAAAAAATAGCATTAAAAATAAACAAATTAAATTTATGGAGAAACGACACAAGTTGCAATAAAATGTATAATAGCAACATATTTTGTTTAGGATGCATATTAGGAATTGTCATAATATAAATTTATTGAAATCATAGATTTTCCAGGCTAGCTGAGAATAAAAATTAGTACAAAATACGGTGCAAATATTGAAGTAATCATGAAAAATATAATTTTTTTATTATTTTGCCAAATCTGAATAAGCAGTACCAGCTTGAGATACATAAATAAATAGGACTTACATTTGATATAATAGTGTTGAAAAAAATGTGGAAAAGTTCAGATTTTGGACAAAATCAAGTGCGAAGCACGAGATACGTGATGAGAATATGTTCGTTAAAGCCGAAGGAGCTTTAAAACAACAGAATTTACAATCAATAAATTACAGTTGTCGGATTTTTTTACCTTTAATTTTAATAGGTCTGGGCGCATCACATTATATAGAACGTGGCGCTTTGTTGAAATATTACGTTCTAGTTTATTTGCTTTAAAGCATATTATCTGTATACTACGAAAACTGTGAAAATTTGTGTGAAGAGAAAAAGATGTGGCATCCCAATATGTCTTCTGAATTCGGTTTTGAAAATGTAAATTGGAAACTTCATTTTCAAGTGTTCAGAGCCCGCCTGCTCACACGCTCAGTGAAGTAATTTTATTTCTCCTCATTGTTACTGCGCCTATTATATACAAAGAATGCACAAAACGTCAATAAACGAAAAAATATTTTTAACATAGATTGCATGTTCCCGAGTGATACTAACCCATGAACTGTAGCTGTACATTTTACACACGAAGGGAATACAAACGAAATAATTTCCATGCGAAAACAATGAATAATAAAAATTAATTGTGCTTTTGGGCCAGACCGACTGCTTTAGATTACCTTTCACTTGATTTTTTATTTTTCACTAAATTTAATCATAAGAGACAAGAGGGTTTCTTAAGATCGCGCCCCTCCACCCTCAAGCACTTGACACTTATAGATTTTGAAGGTAGGTTAAAGTAGGGTTTCAGTAAAAAATTAGTGGCATGCAATTTATTCTAGCTCATAGCGTAATTCTGTTAAGCTGGCTTATGCTTTGAGTAAGTAGCAGCATAAGTATATGAAAACCGTGTGGTATAACATGTGATAATTAGGTTTCAATGAACCTCAGTAGTCAATATATAATTTTTGCATCCATTACTGCATCTAAATGTCAAGAAAAATTCTTCTCACGCTTCGAAATGAAATTTAAAAAATCAAGACTTGGCAGAAATCAGAAAGGATAGCAATAATTTGAACATTTGCAGTGCTTTCAGTTTTTATTCCTCATTCATCTTGAATTTTTTAGGTTTATTTTGGTCCAAGAAATCCCCTCAAGTGTAAAAAGGATTTTTCTGGAGGTTTGCAATTAGATGGATGCAAAAATTAAATTTTTATTACAGTGGTAAGAGAATCTATGATACAGTATGTCACAACAAGTTTTTAAATGTGTAATATAATTTGTAGTAAATTATTTTAGAATTGTAATTTTCGCTCTGAGAAGACTTAAATATTCGTTTAACTATTTCTGTTTAAAAGCTGTCGATAAAATCCATTATTTAGTTGTTTTTAAGGTGCTTAATAAAAAAATATCACCCATTGATTTTCGAATAAAACAATTTAACGATGAATAGTACAGTCAATTGTTCAACATTTTAATATGAAAATCATGTCGTTGGTTCTAATGCTCAATATCAGTTTTTCGAGACGTGTTAAATATTGTGCTACATATGCTGATTAAAATTTTAAGAACATTTTTTCTGCATATTCCACTAAAGTGTGTTGGGAGGAATGCAAAAGAATTGAGTAAACGTTATTTAAACCAGAGTTATTAATTTATTTAAATGAATAAGAACTTGGCAGCGCTACTACTCTTGCATAGTTTCCTCTACATTCAAAAACTTATTTTTAAATAATGCTGATGATCAATGGAAAGGTCATGATAAACCTTATTGAAACTGTCGTGGAACATTTAAAGGAAAATCATATTAAAAGAGTTATAAATCTTTGAAGTAGTAGGTATCCACACACATGACTTATCTAGACTCTAAACAATTTTGGGAATTTCCCCTATCCTTCAGAAAGGAATATCCTAAATTTTATTAGGGAAAAAACTTTTTCCGAAAAAAATAGGTAATTTTCCCTAATTTTCTGAAAAGTTTTGGAATAAGTCAAAACTTTTTTCAAAATAATCGAGAAGAATTTGTAAATGGGAAATTTTTCTTATCCTTTCGGGAAATTTTCTTATACTTTCATAGGGAATATTTCCATAAATCAAACGGAAATGTCCTTTTTTATAGTAAAAGGACTACCGTAAATATTAGTAATTTTCCCCTACACCTTTTTGATAATATTAATTCTTTAATTAAGAAAAAAATAGATATGTTTTTCCTGTATTGAGATACTTCTTGTGAAGGTTGAAGGTTTCTCCTATCGAATAAAAAAATCCCCATTGCTCCGCGATCGAAATTGAATTTTCTGGAGCTCAAAGTTTGCAGGTGATTTTAATCGCATCGCGCTCGACTCTTGCAGCAACGCTCTCACGCATCGTGTCTGTGTGATAGCTCGAAGCTCTAATACGTTTGGCTCGGTTGATCACCACTCGATGCCCGCGATTAGACAGTTTTATCTGATATTTTTTCCAGGCATTTTTCAATCTTGTTTTATCAGTCGTACTAAAACATGAAAATAACACATATAATATCATTATGATCCATTCCTAATGCTCACGTTAACCAACCCGGCCGTAATCAACCGCTGTCCTCATTCATATTTCTCAAACCTTCGCACAGATACGTACTGCTCACCTGTGTCGTACGAAGTATTTACACAGAGCTTGCATTTTTGGTGCTAGGGCTGATTTCTTTGTTCCACGTCACATATGAACTTTAGTTGCTCGCTTATTGGAAATCGCTTTATGCAAGTAAAATGAAATTTTTAGATTAATTTAAGACAAAAATATTGTTAACATCCCGTCGAACCGTGATTTAGTATTTTTGCAGTTAATAACATCACCTAGTTATAAAATACGATCAAGATGATAAAAATAAGATTAGGAAATTCATTCGCCATAAAAACATTTTTCCTCAGTTTTCGCGCATCGCAGTTCGCGAATGCCTTTCTGCTAGCGCAAATGTATTTTAGACCGCATTATTGAAAATCATTCAAAAGTTAACATACGGTATTTAATACCATTTTATTGTTGAAATAATTTTATTTACTTAATTTAAGTTAAAAATGAAATTCAGTTTTTCATAAAATTAAAATTCTTGTATTACTGTGTACTGCTAGGTGGTCGGCGGTAAAAGTAAGGGGTCGTCCCCCCAAAAAAAAAGTTTCACGTAATTTATGCACGACCCCTAACCAACAAGTGGAATCAGTCTTCGGGCCTATAAGTAAGCGGTCGGCAAACCGATTTGCCAAGTTGATTTTCTGGTAGGTTGTCAACGTTAAATCAATTTTTTTATTGAATTCCCTAACTTTTCGATGGATTTCCGAATTTTCGCGAAATTTTGTATATAGTATTTTAGGAAAAATTCCTTAACTTTAAGGGGAAATTCCGAACTTTTATCAAACTTACCCTTCTGTGTGGTACGAACAGTTCCCTATCTTTTAGGTAAATTCCATAACTTGTTGTGAAGTTTGTTATGAAAAAACCCCTAACTTTATTAAAATTCCCTAGTTTTTAAGTAAAGTCCCAAATTTTTTCCAAAAAAGTCCTACGAAGTCTTAGAGTTACTAGCTTCCTGCAAATTATCGGAAAAATTCCCGAAAAATTTCTTGCAGTATGGCGGTTATTTTTACTAATAAAAAACAATATGTTCACTTTATAACTTGAAGACACTTAAAAGAAATCCGAGAAAAAGGAAATAGTACATTCTACTACAAGTGTGGAAAGTAGGTAAGAAACGTGCAGAGGATGGAACGACAGCGAGAATTGGAAACTTCACAAGAGCTATAACTGTATTTTTCTACTGCAGCAGCCGCACACTATACTATGTATACACAGAGAAGAAGGATTACTTGTACCAAGTGAATTTAATTGGCTGAAGTAAGTGAAAGGCCTGATTATTTTCAAAGAAATATTCATTTAAGGTGAATGAATATATGCAGTTTGAATGAAAAAAACCATTTCTTTCAGCCAGACTAATTTTAATAGGAATAAATTAATATTGTTCGATTAAAAATACGAACTATTGGTCGAAGGGAAACATTTCTTTGAATCAAAGAAATATTAATTGAAGACAAAAATATAAATTTCAAACCAAATAAATGATTCATTGTTCCAAATGAATCTGCCATGAATGGGAATGAATATTTCTTTGAAATGAGAAGATGTGAATTGATGGAAAGAAATATATTTTGAAGTCAAGCCACTATTTTATAGGCTCAAAACACTATTTCTTCACATCAAATTTTTTAATATTCGAAGCAAAAAAAATATCCCACTAGATTAAAAAATATTTCTTTGGCCATAACAATGCGCGAGTGCAATAAAGTAGTTCGTACTTCAACTGTAGTACACATTTTCCTAAATGAACAACTGGAGTCTTTCAGCTTACATTATAATTAATATTTTTATTATTATACGTAATTAAGGGGCTAGTCTAGTTTCTCACTTTCAAAAAATCGAGTTTTTGCCTAATTCGATAGTATACTATTTGGAGAAAAAGTTCTCAGAGTAACTGTAAGTATAAAAAATTAAATTTTATAACCAAAAGTCAGTTGTTCAAACTTAAAAAGCGTTTTTCTCAAAACTGCATTTTCAAAAACGGCTGCAACTCTAGCTCAAAGAAAAATTAACGAATCGATTTGAAATTTGGCACGAATATTCCTAACATGGTTTTACATACCATGAACTAGGATCTTTAAGATATTTCGAAAAATATAAATTTGGCAAGCAAAAAACGAGCGTTTTTTTGGTGACAATTTGACAATTTTTTTTTATACGCTGCCATTTTTTTAATTTTCAATATTTTTAAAAGATCCTAGTTCATGGTACGGGGAAAGTCATCTAGTTCAACGTGGAAAAAAATTTCAGATACTGGCATTCTGAAGACCTCTACAACTGCAGCCGATTTACAACTTCCTTTTTGGATGACTCGACATCGGAGTGTGTAACTCGGCTTGCAGTTGATATTCTTTCATAAAATTTTGTATTAACTAGACTAGTCCCTTAATTTAAACAATTCACTTTAAAATCTTGATGTAACTGAAATAGAAAAATTCGATGAAAAATCCACCTCTAGTAACATGGAAATTATCAGGCGGAAAGCCATATTAAACACTTACCATAAATGTCAAACAAATATTTCTTCAAATCAAAAACGTGGATATTAAATTTATCAACATATTTCTTTAATCTAAAGAAATATTCAATTGAAACAAATTACACTAAATTATTAAATGTATGATTAAAAAAACAAATAACTTCGTTGCAATAAATGTTCATTTGTTATGAATAATTTAATTCTAGTAAGCAAATGAAATATTTTCTTCAACTAAAGAAATAAATACTTATGTAAACACAATATCTCGTTCATCTGAATAAATGCTTCATTGATATAAATGCATGAAATCTTTCTAACAAATAAATATATTATTAATTTAATTAATATTATTTTGAATTAAATAATCATTTCTTTGATTTAAGTAAACCTAGAGACTTGATTCAAGTATAAACAATGAATTGATTCAAATGCGTTTGAATCAATTCAAATAATTTAACTCTTTGAATCAAATAAATAGTTCTTTGAACGACTAATCAGATTTCAACGAATCTAGACCTTTGGAGTCAAGAAACAAATCGATACCCGTGTCTCTCTTGTCCGTTTCCATTGCCGTTTTCTTTCCTAAATTTGTGTCCAGTATTGCGTGTGACATGAATTTTCGTCATTGCTTCGTACGCAAGGGGTGTACCGAAAAAAGTGGTAACAAGTGTACCCTCAAACAAGTGCCCTACCCCAGTTCCCTACAGCGCAAACTTTTTTTAACTAGTCCCAAGATACGCGGACGCACCGGACTCGCCCGGAGCAATTCTGATTCCGACCTCAGCATTCAATAGGTACTTCCTGATCAGGGCTCAAAGGCGTTAACCTCTGGTCCTTTACGCGGCTTAAACATCGGCAGTGCAAGCACACATTAGCCTTTCATTCACGACGACATAAGAAGCCGAACAATTGTACAAGGTAGGTTTGTCTCTTGTTATTCTAGGTAGAATTCATGCATTTAAAGCACGCGTATGTCTTATGCTAGGAAATTTAAATATTCCATGCTCGAAGAGCAGTCTCGCCGAGCGAGAAACTCTTATCACTTAAACGTGCTGTAATTGCAAAGAACACTTGTGATCTCGGCATGGGTTTATGCGCCCCGCATACCATACCTGCGAGACAGCAAGCTAGTAGGCGTAGCTTAAGACCTCCGTTGTAAAAAACTCATACCGAAATCTCAAGGGTTTCTTGCAATTATAGTACGGTGAAATGAAAGCTTTTCTTGCACGGCGATACTACTCTCGAAGCATATGCTCGAGCTGCATTACCATGCGCTTCATGTTTTCGTAGCGTAGACTTGCCGTGCTAAGATTGCATGAGTTCAAGTAAATGTAGCACCAACTTAGAGGCAAATTATGCTTAGATTTTTTTCTCCGTGAACCCACATATCCATCTGCCCAACTAAATATACCCACCTGTAGGTTTTCTTTTATTGTATGAGGAGGGGAAATCTTGCATAAGACTCTCAGCTGAAGGCTGGGCATTGTCGAAATTTTACCGACTAAAACCCCTCTTCCTTCCGCGTCTACCAGTAACCCCGGAAACCGCATGAGCGTTACTTAAAGGCCGTTAGTCAAGGACGGAATTTAGTTGGAAGCCTACACCTACTTTCTTTAGCATCAAGGCTCACTTCTCTCCGGAAACCATTAAAGTTTTCTTTAACTGCGGTCTTCTTCAGTACATTCCCGGGCAATGTGTCCGGGACTGTGGCAACGTTAATACCTGGTTACGTCATGGTGCACCTTCACTCGGCAGTATACCCACCCGACCATAAGTCGGTCTAAAGAGCTTCCTTAATATCTATGACCTCGGTAAACTCCACGAGATCGTAGATTATCTGTTCGGCTTTTCGGGCGAGGTGACAAGCACCACCGTAGTCTCCAAGAGTTCCTGCAAGAGTAGTTCCAAATCGCTCTTTGCCCTCCCTTATGGCTTTGAGCTCTATGAGCACATCACAATTTCTTGTCTGCCTGGTAGCCTTCACAGAGAAGCCACGGACGTCAGGCTTGACACTCACCTTGACTTCTTCTTTCTCCTGATTTCTCCTCGGGCCTACTTGTCGAGCTTCATATTGGATCCCTACATACACCTTCTCTATGGTCGCCTCTTGATAGCTTTCTCCGATTTGATTTACTTAGGTTTGGAGACCCATCAAGCATATTAGCTACACGTCATACGCCAGATGACTGCTGATTTCGAATATCTCTTTTTTTGTTTTGTACCCCACACTCAGGAGTTTCTTTATTTTGATGATTTTGTGAGTTACTCGCTCCATAAACTGACCAAAAGCTTCTGCTGTTTCCTGCATCGTGGTGCTTTCCACTTCTGGAATTCTACCTCGCATCTTCCGATTTACTCGGTACGTCTCCTCACGCAGCGAAAGGATCCTAGATCTTGCTGGCTTCCTCACAGAAGAGTCCATTTCCACGAGAACTTCCTTTTCCTCCAACGACAAATTGTGCG
>CAKNWW010189123.1:0-10335 GCA_932074435.1 Andricus kollari
CCGTGAGGTTTAGTTGTTAGCGATAGAACACGTTAAACGTAGTTTAGGTGGTTCGAAACCCGTCACAGCGTTTTCGATTTTTAATAGCGTTAATATCGTTAAATCGTTAAAAGCGTGCGACTATATCGTGTGTAATGTATCGCAATTTAATGCAATTGTTTAAGTTAAATTGTGTATATGTACCAACAATACGCTTATGAATTGTATGATATGTGTGAGCATGTGTTTGTCAGTAGTGGGTTTCCCCAGAATCTGTTTGTAGCAAGAATGTTTTTTTTTTGCTGGCGCACGAAATTTTACATGACTGGGATTTAGAATTCACATATATAGAGAGGTAGACTTTGTGTTCTACGATTGAAACTGTACCTAACAGTTCGAATGATTTTACCTAACTGGTAGATAATCTTTATTATCTCGTTGTATTATTTCTTACTGAATCACGAATGAAATTTTAATGAATTTATATTAATAATTAATATTTTCACATCAAATATTACCCTATTTCATTTTACATAACTGAAAGTGAAATTTTAATATAATAACGTAATGTCCTCCGTTTACCGAACTAAGTTATGTAAAATTTAACACACAAATTTTCTCCGTGTAAAAGTTTATGAGATACATCATTCTTGTAACAATAATATGATCCCCGGAACAAACTGAAATATTACATTATATATATATATCACCGTGATATTTCAGATACTTTGATTTTCATAATGAAAGATTGCAGTTGACACACACTTTTACCAAAAGAGTGATTGAAGTCACTCATTTTTATTCTAAAAGAAGATTTAAAAATTATTTTTTAAATTTTCTAAAAGGCTATAAAATGTCGCAGATCTAGTAAATTTCTCAAAAAAATAGTTGATTTTGAAAAAAATTAACTCAATGAAAATTAGTGTGTGTTTGTCAAGATTTTTTGTGAAAACAATAACTTGAACAGAATGGACTCTGAACCGGGAAAACCGGGACATAACCCTGAATTTTTTTTCGAGAGAGAAAAACCGGGAAAGGACAGTAAATTTATTTGTTTGACCAAGAATTTGATAAATTTTCAGAAGAAAAATCTTTCTAATCATTTGAAATAACACACATTTTATATCACATGATAATGTAATGGAATTTAAAATAATCTTTTTTCCTTTATGGCAATGAGTATTTCTAATATATTTGCTTCCATAATTTTGCATTTTAGGTCTTCATTTTTAATTTACTTTTATAATATGAAGTATTTTAAAATGAAATTTCGAAGAATTAAACAATTAAAAATTAAAATTTTTAATAGAATACATTCTGAGTTTATTTCTGAATACATTTAATTTTAAAAATTAAAAGCGTTTGAAATTCAAAATTTTTGATAAAAATTATTTTTAGTGGATCAACTGTAAATATAAATTAATTAATGATTTTTAAAAGCAAACTGTACTATAAGTAATGAAAGTGAACAATAATTGATTTTACAGCACGATTCTAAATTTTTTCAAAAAGTAAGAATTCACAGCTTTGACGTTAAAAATGAACTGTTTCAACCAAGGACTTCAGTTTTAAATGAAAAAGACGATGGTACGAACAAAAAGATTAATTTTCTACCAAAAAAGATTAATTTTCCACAAAATAGTTGAATGTTTATCCGAAAAAGATTAATTTTCACGGAAATAGTGGCATTTTTAACAAAATAACGGGAAATTTCTACCAAAAGAGATGAATTTTGTACCATAAATGCGAATTTTCAACTAAGAAAATGTTTTTATTAAAAAGAGAAAAAAATCTCTATCAAATTGTTGAATTTTCAAGACAAAAAGACGAATTTTCTACAAAACAGTTAATTTCTATCCTGCAAATATGATTTTTCAAACAAAAAAGGTAATTTTCATCCAAATAGTTAAATTTTCTACCAAATAGTTGAATTTTGAACCCAAAAAGACGAATTTTCAACAAAAAAGTTTCATTTTGAACAAAATAATTAAATTTTCTACCAAATAATAAAATTGTTAAGTTTTCAGATAAAAATTAATTTTTGACCAAAAAAAAGAATATTTAACTTTAGAAATTAACTTACTTTCATTCTAAAAGAGTTTCCATAGATTTTCCTAGTTCCAACTCCCACTCCTGGAAGATTTGCAACATCCTAGGTCCAACAAGGAATGTTGCTATAAAATCTCCATGTGTACCTTGAAAAAGAGTTTATTTATATTTACGTAGTTCAGGTATTTGTCGAAACTTAATCATTTTTCGTTAAATAAAAAGTAGAACATTTCTTCGAAAGTTCAGTTTAAAAATTTTAATGCGCATGCAGACGATGATGACATAATCGCGATATAACTACTGACACTCGACAGTTGCTACTCATGAAAATTCATGACAGGCAATTGATGACAGACAATTGATATTGAAAATTGGATCATTGTAATGCGCAATTTTCTGATCAAATAAAAAATTCGAAATCTGTATAAAAAACGTTGCATATATTTCAATCCAATTTCGGGATCAAATTAGTCAACTGGCATTTACGGTGTTGTCATTAGCCATTTTCGAATAAGGACCATATGAGGTTGAGCTTTAAAATAACGTATCCAATGTACCATCTTCAAATGGTCCTATCCTGTTTCATTCTCATGTCTTCATATGTTTTACAAATCATTCAAATTGCCAAAAATAAATCAAATTTGAGCTGCAATTTAAGGTAATGTTTGGAAAAGCCTCGAAAGTATTGAAGTATTAAGTATTAAGTATTAAGTATTAAGTATTAAGAATCTGGAATAGAAAGTTGACAAGAAATTCCATTAATGACATATGTTTCACTAACAATGTTATATTCATTCCCTACCGAATAATGTCGTCTATCTACATATCACATCGATAAAAATCAAATTATTAGATAATATGCAGTTTTGCCCAGTAATCTTAATAGCATGCCGTGAATTATAGGAATTTTATTGCTCGCACAGGCAAGATAATTCATAAAATTGAATTGTGGCTCGTGAAACTGGATGACCGTAGCTGAGCTTTCCAGTAAAGCTCATCTCAGATCGTCAAATAAAATTAATAATGTGTGGAATCAAACTTATTTTAGCCGCTAACTTTACTTTCGTTATCACTACACGAGCTTTATAGTATACTTTCCAGCCAGATAAAAAATTGGGGACAAAAAGCTATGGATAAAATTCAAGATAAAATAAGCCAAAGGAAGATTATTCATCTGCCATGAATTTTTACGCGTGACTTCCGCTATTGAAATTGCCTTAAGTGGGATGTTAATACGCTCATAAAAAATATCAGGCTACATCTTTCGGATTAAAATGAAAGTCCCTGGAGTTCGGTGGCTGGGTTTTATGGTACTATAAATATCTGCTAGTGTCTGAAAGAGTTTATCCTAAAAGTTCTTTATGAGAAAGAGACGAAACAGAAAATTAAATGAAATTTGAGTTCACAAAACTCTTAATTGGGTAATTTCACCAATAGTGGGCCACCCTTCAGTAGTGAGACTTCCCCTCTAATTCTCATCTGAGAATATTAAATAATATAATGAATACTAAACTTATCTCTCACATGAAGTTTCTTGTCATTTAAGGTTATTAATACAAAAATTTTATAAACAAAATAATGATAGTTAAAAGTGTGTGGCTCACTTCTGATTATTTTCCACATTTACTTTTCGGAATACAATGAATAATTTCAACAGCGTCCGCACTAAATTTTGAATAGGTGAATCAGAAGCTTTAAAATGTCTAAAATGCAGATAATTTCATTTCATCTTTTTCAAACTTGATAATCGCTTTTTATACAGCTTTGAATACATGATCGGAACATGGTCCTTTTTTTATTAAGAATTTTTGATTAGATTTTTTGGTAACTACTTCTCTTTTGAGTTGCAATTCACTATGCAAAAATGGGAAGCATGTGACTCGCAATTATTTTGGTTAATTAGTTTCTAACAAATTTGAAAATCTCAAAATATCATATTTTTCATAAATATAAAAGTTTTAGATTCGTAGAAACAAATTGTTTAATATAACATGAATCTAGAATTCTTTGAAAAAGAGGAAGTGGTTAAGTAGTTAGGGGTTGCGGATCAATTTGTTAGTTTGATTTCTAACAGGAAATGTTATTATATAGTGATTTTGATCACAACCACCCCTAATAACGTTTTGCTTCTTGGTATGCCTAATTCCTGTAAATAATAGAAATCACTATTTGCTGTTGAAGGAGATATTGCGTGTTGTAGGGTTAGAATATTTACTTTTATTCTTTTGATCGTTCGAAGGGAAATGTAGAATGAATCTAGAAACCTTCCCTCAGGCAATATATCGAAAGGCGGTTTTCCACATTAGCCAGGAAACTCTCTGACGTCAGAAACTAATTTGATACAGTTCACAGGAGTTTATTTGCATAGTAACTATCTGCGTCACAATTAGTAAAAATTTATTAATCCTAAAAAAACGTGTTATGAAGAGTTGCATGGTGACATATTGCAAATGACGTTTTCTTTCAATTATATATTAATTTAAGACACTTTTAATATTTTGAACTGGTTTATTTTTGTAAAGGAATTGAAAGTTTGAAATTATTTAAAAAATGGAATTGTTTGAACAATAGTTTTAAAAAGGTTGCATTGAGAAATTTTGGAGACGAATCCAAAGGTATTTTTGGTTTTTTGATCGAAACTTTAGTTTTTTATGAGCAATGCAGAATATTAAACAATGATGAAATTGTTTTAAAAATGCCATAAAAAAGACGTATTTATATATTTCTGAGAAGAACTCAAAAGTGCTTTCGGTTTTTCGATGGGACCTTTAGTTTGTTTGTAATGCTTTACAAAAGTTTTAAATCCATAGATATAGACATTTTTAGGGTCGTGTCAATGAGGGTTTCTCATGAAACGCTGAAAACTAAGTTAGTATGTAATGAGGTATTAAAAGAGGAAGGCAAAAAACAGGAATTGAGGCACAAAACCAGGTCACCATTTTACTGTCGTGAAGGTACAGGGTGAAGTGCAACTTACAATTAAAATGCGATCAAGAAAATTAATGGCAGTATCGTGGTAAGATCGACTTTATGAAGTTGCATCGTCTGCATTATAAATGGGAACTATTTTTACCCTATTATGTATGAACATTTATTTTAAATATTTAATAAATATAATACATTACATATTGATATTTCACTGGAATTAGCTTCACTTAATTAAATACCTGTATTTTTTAAAGCATTCAAGCATTTAATTATAAAATACATTTAGTATATTTAAACACTTATTTAAGAATTTGAAAATACAAATGTTGAAAATCCGAAATTTATATTTTGTAAATTCAATACAAAAACGCTATCCTGTCAAGACATTTGCTTTTGTTTTGTAACCCTGATTCAATTCATGCTGGTACCCGTATGTAAATATTGACGCTTACACAGAGAAGGAGTATTTTCTGTCTTTTTATAATTAAATTTGCCCATGAGAAGAATTTTAGTTTCTCAAGGTAGCACAAACAAGACCATTGTTTTAAAACATATATAACGAAAATTGTTAAATTTTTACATGAAGTATCTAAACTTTCGGTTTGTATTTAGAAATTTAACTCTTGATGTCAACTTTCTATTTTACGAACATCCTTTGAAAGATTGATTATTATAATATCCAGATATTGCTGATCCCGAAGCCCGATAAAGTATCATGTATAATTTATTCTTCTCTTGTCAAGATGACCCATGAAAATAAATATTTATGGTTTGTTTTCTTACAGAAGAAATTTGTATTAAAAAGAAATTCTTAATTAGGAAAAACTACAAAAGAAAATCATACAAGTGTCATAAAGTTTTGTTTTAATAAAACTATAACATTGGCTTTATAACTGGACGTTTTAAGGGACCTGCAGAGAAATTTTTTCCAATCAAAGTTTGCAAATCCACTTTTGCAGTGTGTCCATTGTATACACTATAAATATATATATATATATGAATTGATGTCAAATTACCATCCAAATTCGAGTTGCAAAATCGAATTTCTTCGCGTCGCGTGGTAATGGGAAGTTTGTATATCCTTGTCGCGAAATCGATATACATGTGAATAGTATCAGGCTCTCTCTTTCTCACCTAATCGTCTGGATATCTCTCTTACACGCAGCATGAAAGCAAAATCTTTATCGACAAAATATCAAGAACGGGTTTCGCTTTTCTTATATTACACATAAAGCAAATTATTATATTACCAAAATAGCCTTAAGTATTATTTGAAGTCCTCCCGTTTAATTTCTCGTGGAGTCACTTATACAAATTTACGAAATTTTTTTCTCAATTGGCTCTAGAAAACAGGCATTTAATATATTTTTCCATTAGATCCTTTCAAATATTTCAATGTATATTCTCTTATACTTAAATTTCTTTTCAGAAAAGAGTGCTCATTACTTCTAAAACGAAATAGTAAAATCTTGGAATTTAAATTTCGCGCCATAATCCAAATGCCATACATAAACACAACCTTTTCTTTTTATATCAATTAGATGCACATTCCACCCTTATTCTAATTTATCATTCGATTAGGAAATAACATTATAAGCTTAGGTTCCTTGCAAAAGTTTTCCAAATACAATTATTATAATAAACATTTGGGCCTTTCCACGAAAAATTTAATTATCGGCAAAAAAAAGTAGAAAATAAAGTTTTGAGCGCATATTTTCAAAACTTTTTTCACACATTATACATGCACAAAGAAATTTAGTTTTTAGTCGAATACGCTCAGCAAAAAGAAGATTTTGTTGTTGTTGGTCTTGAATTGTATGATTTACATTAAATATTTTAGAATCAATAAAAAACCAGTGAAAAATCGGTTTTGTACCTAAAATGAAGGCATAAGTTTATCTATTGTTTGCGAAAAGTGCTGCGTTGATGTTCCGAAAAGCGATAC
Organism: Andricus kollari; assembly: GCA_932074435.1. Classification (NCBI taxonomy): domain Eukaryota; kingdom Metazoa; phylum Arthropoda; class Insecta; order Hymenoptera; family Cynipidae; genus Andricus; species Andricus kollari. The sequence goes on from CAKNWW010189123.1 coordinate 6,902, forward strand.
CTCCGATATCTTTGTAACTTCATAAATCGACGTATTTTAATGAGTTGAAAATTGCACTCGCTCTCAGCGAAATCGCGGTAAAATTTCAGCCGTAAGCACGTCTCACGACCATGTAATAGGTGGTTACAGTCTGTGTCGGATTCAATACGATGATCCGGCAAAAGTCTCGTATACTTTAAGGACACGGAACCACCCAAGGTCGACCGGCCTCTACATTTTCCCCGCAAGTGTCTTAGCATTTTGTTGACACGTTGGGAGACTTTTCAGGCTATTGTCCAGTGAAAGCTTGGCACCTTCAAGCGCGCCGATGATCAGGACCATTAGCTTAGCATAATATTTCGGGTATAACCGTCGCAGCTCTCTTATAAGGTCTTTATAACTCTCTCTCTTTTCATTCTCCTTGGCTATGATGTTTTTGTCAACTGGTGCCGAAAATTCGATAAGGAACATGGTTCGTTTCTCGCAGTCAAGGAGAACTATGTCAGGCCTTGAGTGCCCAACAGAAACAATTGTGGAGAATATGAAGTTCCAGTATATGCGGCACTTCTCATTCTCGACAATGGGGTTGTTGCATATTTTCAAATATTTTTTTTTCCTAGTAAAATTAAAAGAACACCAAAAAAATAATGTAACTACGGAAGGAAAGTTTTTTTCAATCAAGTTAACATTTTTTATAATGCTTAAAAAGTCTAATTTTTTAATTTTTGCGGGAAAATTTGATTGGTTGCGTGGTATAGCGGAAGTATTTCTTTGTGAGTAGCGCGGTTGTCTGCTTGGTGAGGGAATATAATATGGCCGCTAGCGATTGAACGTGTAAATGTTCCGAACATATGATTGACAAAAATTTGAGGTTATCTTTAGAAACATCTCATTCTCACGCACTTGAATGAAATGATTCATTACTATCTTTTTCTAGGTTTTTTATTTTAAGCAAAATTGTATTTTTTTAGTGATTTTTGGTTACGACTGGCTGCTGCTTTTCGAAAATTTTAAGTAAACAAATATCTCTGTTAGAAATTATAAATTGAATTTTCGCCAGCTGTCTGCTAGATACTTCGTTAGTCAATTGATCATTATTCTGATTGGTTACGCGGTTTTTAGGAAGTGACGTTTTAAGATCAGAGGTTTTGAATAGGGATTTCGATACTTTTCTTAAACATTTTTTTCTCGACAATGAAGTAATCAAAAAAAATTTTAAATGCACTAAAATGTTCAGAATGTTATGCATTATTTCAAAAATATATTACCTAAAATTCATGCAACGACCCCATTGACTTTATTTCCCTCGGAGCGTTTAGCGGAGCAGTATTAAGGCTAATGCCGTAAGATTGACAGCGATGGTAATAAAGCACTCTTGGTGCCGCATTGTGCCTTTGGATGTAGGTTATTCCCGCAAGAGTTGGACAACTAGATAGTATGTGTCCTAGATGTTCGGGGTGTGCATGACATGATCTGCAGCTATCATCGGGAATGTATGATAAAGTGGAAATGACACCGTCTTGACATGCGAAAATGAACCTCTCCGTGCCCGACTTCAATCCGGGTGACTTAAGGAAAGCAAACGTTAGCTCATACGACATCGACTGATCCTCCACATTTATGAGGAAGATGCCGTGTATCCTCTTCTCGAGGAGCTGTTCACGAAATTATTCTCATTTTGCTCAGTTTTCGCATTTCGCTCAACACTGATATTTAAGTCAAGGTCGAGTGTTTCAGCAGCCTCCTCTGCTGCTTTGTACAAAAACGCTTCTTTGCCCACTTCTTCGCGCTTCCTGATCATTTTAAGAAGAGGGTCTCGTCCATTTGCGATTATATGTGCTGTACCCAGAATAATCCTGTTGTGAAGACATTCAATATTCAGTATTCCGCGACCACCTTGACGGCGTGAGATGCAGAGTCGCGGAGCAGAAGACTTAACGTAAATGCTTTTCTTCATGTGCAAAACCTTTCGTGTCCCGATATCAAGGGATCTGAGCTCGTCCTCCGACCATGGAGTCACTCTAAATGAATAGAGTACAACCGGGATGGCAAGCATGTTCGTTGCAGATACTTTATTCCTCGCCGACAGTTCGGAAGACCAAATCCGTCGAATGAGACGTTTGTATCTGCATCGGAGAGTATCCTTTATAGATGTCAAGTCCTGAATGCGGCTCTGTGGCACGCCCAGGTATGTATAGGTCTCTCGAGCGGCAAGGTGTCGTATAGCGCTTCTGTCGACGAGCACAGGGTCATCCGGGATTCCATTAAGTTTTTCTTTCTTCAGATAAACCTTGGCGCATTTTTCTAGCCCGAACTCCATTCCAATTTCTTGAATGTACTCTTTGGCAATGTCTAGAGCTAGATGTAGTTTCTCTTGATTTTTAGCATAGATCTTAAGATCATCCATGTAAAATACATGAGTGACTTTATGCTTTCGATTTCCAGATTTGCCGCAGAGGTACCCTTCGGAATGGCGAAGTGCGAGAGATAGTGGCAATAATGTGAGGCAAAAGAGGAGAGGGCTCATGGTATCGCCCTGAAGCACACCTCTCTAAAAGGTGATACTGTTAGTGATCTCACGATGTTTTCCAGACGAGATAGTAAATCTGGTTTTCCAAAGCGGCATTAATCTCTCTATGCACATCACGATATGTGGATGAACCTTTAAGCTTTCCAACAGACAGATGATAAGTCTATGGGAGGTTGAATCAAAAGCTTTCCGGTAATCGATCCAGGCTATCGATAGGTAACGCTGATAGAATGCTGCGTCTTTACAGACACATCTATCGATGAGCAGGTTCTCCCGACATCCTGCTACGCCTTTGTTTGAGCCACGTTGTTCGTACATCTCTCGCCACACAGGTTTAATTGTCCGAACAATCCTATCATTTAGAATAGCTGTAAGGATCTTATACAGTGTGTTCAGACAAGTTATTGGCCTGTAATTTTTAGGGTTAGCTAAGTTGCCCGTCTTCGGCAGGAGCACTTTCTACCAACCACTCCGGAATAAGCTCTTCCGACTTTAGATATGAGGTGAAAATGCGGGCCAAATGCTGGTGTGTTGAAGGAAACTTCTTCCACCAGAAGGTCTTGATACCATCTGGTCCCGGAGCGGAATAGTTCTTCATTTTCACCTCCTCGGGATTGATAGGTGGGCATTCCTCCTCAGGTGTTATGGGGGCACTGCACAGCTCCTTGAAGCTATTTTATTCTTCGAGTGTTCTTTCAGTGGATACTGGACTTCGTAGAATTCTCTCCAAAATGCCTCGACCTCCTCTGGTGTGGGCGGGTGGTCGACAGTAACTGGAGGGTCCTGGCGTTAGATAGTACTCGTATTATGTCAACATATATGCTGCCTGATGGTCAGTAGCTTTGACTTGTTAAGCGTGTGATGACAGATCAGTAGCTCGCGCGCGAACTGTCGAACCTTGGCAGTGAAAGTTCTGCCAGATGTT